>JAJHUR010138904.1:0-22164 GCA_027495735.1 Lutjanus campechanus
GGAAAAGAGACAGCACACACACACACACACACACACACACACACACACACACGTAGACAAACAGAGGGGGATTGTGCAGCCATGCCCCTCTGCTGAGCAGAGCTGCTGCATAAGGAGGTCAGTGTGTTGAACACACCACACCTCTTGTTCTGTCAACACCTTTTTGGCCTTCGTGGCTTGTTGTACGTGTACACTGTAAAAAGTGTATGTCAGTAGTATGAGCCCCATTCAGCTCTCTGCTTTTTGTGGATTATAACAACGTGAAATAAAATCCATCTTCTTCTTCTTCTTCTTCTTCTTCTTCTCCTTCTTCTTCTTCTTCTTCTTCTTCTTCTTCTTCTTCTTCTCCTGCTTTTCTTATTTCAGTAAAAGCGCGTCAGTTTAGTTCCTCTTAATAGTCACGATGTCCACGTCTTTTCAAGATTTTTCACCTGAAAGTTTAGCCGCCATTTTCTCTCGATGACTTGGAAAAAAGGTTACGTCTAATGCAAAACAAACCTATATTTTGTATTTAAATAATCTCTTGTGTTAGATATAAAAAGGTGTGACTGAAGAGGTTAAATTGTGTCGTTTAAGTTTTAGTAAACCCACCGAACGAAACCAGCTATCGTTAAGTCCTTCTAACACTGGTAATAATATTAATTATATTTAACAAACTGATATAACATACTAATAGATAGATAGATAGATAGATAGATAGATAGATAGATAGATAGATAGATAGATAGTACTTTATTGATCCCAAACTGGGAATTTCTTGTGTTACAGCAGCTGTCATCAGACAGACAGAAAAACAGGTCAAAGTAAAAAAATAAAATATATAAGAAAAATAGCCATATATACACAAGATTAAAATATACAAAGTACTATACTGAATGTACAGAAATACACTACGCCAGTCGCAGTAGTGTACCAAAACACTGTGCAAATATAAAATATAAGTAGACAAAAATTATAAACACGAATGGTGAGAAATGAGGTAGAGTGGTATTGAGACAGATGTGCAAAATAGCTAACAGATGTGCATTAGCCATGACCAGCAGTGCAATAGGAAAACTGGTTGGACCAGAAACTATATAAGAACTATAAAGAACCCACTGTGGAGGGTTCGGAGTGCTGTCTGTCAGACAGAGGTGAGGTACAGCGTTATTGCTCGGGGGAGGAAAGATTTCCTGTATCTGTCCTTATGACAGCGAAGCTGTCTCAGTCTGTTGGAGAAAGAACTCCGCTGGTTGTCCAATGCGTGATGAAGAGGGTGGTCGGGGTTATCCATGATGGATAACAGTTTGTTCAGTGTCCTCCTCTCCACCACTGCTTCAACTGAGTCCGGTTTGCAGCCAATCACAGAGCCGGCCTTCTTAATGAGTTTATTTAGTCTGTTTCTCTCACCGGCTCCGATGCTGCTTCCCCAACAGACTACAGCAAAGTACAGTGCGCTGGTACACAGGATGCACAAGGTATACGCCCTGTGGCAATATAACTAAATAAATAAATTAATAAATAAGGTGCAGCTAGGGACTAAAGATCAATGGACCTTGGACACAGTCCAAAGGAATCTGGTGTGCAAGAGGAGTGTGAATGAGGGTCATTAAGGGCCCTGCCACCATGTGCCTTGTTGGAGTCACATGATTTCAGGTGGGTATCAAACTGTCTGGGGAGTGATCTTAAAACTGCACCTCCTCTGTTGAGAGATGGCCTTTCCAGGTTAACAAAAATGGCTTCTTTTACTCCTCTCTCAAACCATCTGTCTTCCCTGGCCAAAAGCACATGATGGCAGGGCCCTTAATGACCCTCATTTCATTTTTTTCAGTGCAGAGCGAGGTACCAGTCATCCTTATATGACCGTGTTATGTCATCGGCTCAGTGGACTTTGTCTCTCAACATATCAGTAAAAGTGAAACAGCTCCCTTCATTCTCCAACAGTTTGTGTGTTTGAAATAAGAGAATAAACCGCCTTACAGTGAGTCAGATGGTTGTGATAGAATGGAGGTTAGCGGCGTTAGCAGGAGCTTGTTAATTACCAAACAAAGCAAACAATCCACCTGAGCTGTTCACACGCCTCAGGTTTACCTTTTAAACACCAGAGAAGGCTCCTCCGTCCCTCCCTCTATAACACTGCTGCTGCATAAGTTTAGTATGCTTTACCTTTTTGGATATTCTGCCTTCTGTGCGCGAGGATTTTTAAAATTTGGGTGCGTTTGGATTCAGAGGTAACGCGGCGAGCTGGAGGCGGCTGCAGTGACGGTTCAGAGATAAGATGCTCCTGTCAGGAAACGTAAGAAAAATGAGTGAAGAACGTCCGTCTTCAAACCCTCAGGACGCTTCAGTGGTGAAACTGGTAATTAACTCATACTGTCAACTTAATTACTCATGTATGACAGGTCGTAAGTGACACTAAACCTTGACATTGGGCTGGTTGGTGATTTGTTGATCTGTTTCAGTAAAAATGTCAAACTTATTGGCCATTGATGGAGGAGGTGTTCAGATCTTTTTCGTTAGTAAAAGTACAAATACAACAGTGTAATAAACTCCATTATAATAAATATAATGTATGTTTTATTACATTATTGGCTTTTTAATACTGATGCAACAATATGTTCTGTATTCTTTGCTTTTTTGTTGAATATTAGATTATTTTACCTCCTTGTGCCTCAAAGAGTTAATAGAGCCAGAAAATGATAACCCTAACGCTTACCCTAATAATGATGAAAAACTTTAAAACAAGAAAACACAAACAGAATGTAAATATTTAAATATATATGTTAAACTTGTGTTAAACACATAAAATGCTGCCTATAAAAATAAAAAAAAGCTTCATAATGACGTATATCAGACAACATATACGTCTATTTGGACATAGACTGATATATCGGCCAATAATATCGGTCTTCTGACGTCTGTCTGGCTCTAAATGAAACCATTTAAATTCAATTAACTCAATTTTTAAAAATTAAACCATTAAAACGTTTAGAAAGATGGTTGAACAACTCATACACATGTGAAACACGACATGAAAGACGCTGCAGTATAAAGAAGTATAAAGGAAAGTACAAGAGAGCTGCAACAAGTCAATTAAATGATTGAAAGAAAATGCCAACTATTTTATTCGTTTCCAGTTTCTTAAATGAGAGGATTCGCTGCTTTCATTTTATGACAGTAAATGAAGAGTTTTGGGGTTTTGGACTGTTGTTTGGACAAAAGAAGCGATTTGAAGACGTCACTTTGGGAAACTGTGATGAGCATTTTTCACAATTTTCTGACATTTTAAAGACCAAACATTTCATAAAATAAGTGACAGATTAATTGATGATGACAGTAATGGTTTGTTGCAGCTCCACCAAACAATGGAAATACACAATAAAATAAACTTTGTATTCAGAATTACATTTCATTTAAATAACAAGAGCCAAAAACAAGTCAAGGTATCCAATATATCATTTTTAAAAAAGAGAGAACAGAGAATAATTTTTGCCAGAATTTACCTTTTTCTGTAAATCCAGCTCTGCATCAACCAGCGACTACGACTTTAAAATTCTACTTAACAGTGTAATATGTGATACATGATAATATGTCAGTCACAGGGGCATTTTCACTTGTACTTTTAACACTTAAAGTACTTAAAGTAATTAGCTGATAACACTTGTCTACGTTTATTTGGAGTATTTTATGCATTGGTACTTTTACTTAAGTAAAAGTTCTGAATACTTCTTCCACCACTGACTGTTACACCGTGTTAATAAAAAGCAAATGTGAGATAAAAGCCACGAATATTCAGGGAGTGTCTCTATTAATTACAGCCAGTGTTTGACAGCAGCTTTATTTGCGTATCAGCTACGAGATATGTAAATATTGTTCATCTTAATCACGTCCGTGGACAAATTTATCTTGATAAATGGACATACAAGATTAAAACAACATTAAAATGTGCAGAACTAACAGCAGATACGTCATCAGTCAGGGATAAGATGTGTCATATAACAGTTATAACAGAAGATTTTCACGGAGCCTTTCATCAACACCCGTGTTTAATCTGCTGTTTCATATCAATATTTCATATCAATTTCTTACCTGTCAACACTTAATGGGAGCTGAATGCTAATCAAATATTATCTTAGCATTTTGTCTTTGTTAAAATGTCCCGTACAGCGGCAGAAATCAGTTTAGTTAATAACGTGCAGAAAACCTCAGTTTATGGTAAAAACACGGAGCTGTAGGGCAGCGAGGACGCAGTTAAGAAGTTTCACTGCCTTCAGGTGGATCTCACAGAGATGTCTTTATGAAATGCAAAGTTGAGAACACAATAATCTTGGTGTTCACGCAGTTGCGTTGTGGCTGAAAGTGAAAAAAAAAGAGCACGGCCTTATTTCCTTTTCAAAACCAGTGAACGATTTTGCTGCATTTCAGTGTCAAGCGAGGAGCTAAAACAGGGTAAATAATAACAGTAACTAATACCAAAACAAAAAAAAGTAACATGCAACCAATGAACTCTTACATTTGAAAGGAACAGTTTGATATTTTGGGAATTTATTTGCTTTTCTGCAAAAAAAAAAGTTAGATGCGAAGGTTGGTATCACTCTCATGTCTGTACATGAAGTATAAAGCTACAACCAGGAGATGGTTAGCTTAGCTTTGCATAAAAACTGGACATGGGAAAGTGTCATATAAGTGTCATATAACAGTTATAACAGACATTTTTACAGCAGCTACACTGATATGATGCAGCAGGGTAAACACAGGTGTCACCAGTGACCCTGCCTTGTTCTCCATCTCTGCTGTCTCTTCCTGTCCTTCTGTTGCAAAGTTTCACAGCAGCAGAGAAACACAGTGTCCCCATAAGCAAAGTAAAAGTGACACTCTCCTGCCTGAAGCGCGAGAGGACACGGAGAGACGACGTGCTGCTGCCAGAGGAGTGCTGACTAAGATTAGAACATTCACTGGAATTAATTTCTAAATTATAGATTTCCGTTTATTTCTCACTTTCGAGCTGATAGTCTGAATAACTTCAGTTGCTATAGATTAAATATTTGGGCAGTAATAAAAAGAGGGGGGACTCACAATCTTTCAAAACTTTCAAAACAGATTGTTTTGTGTCGTGTTAATCTGCAATAATGGTTGTTAAACAATGAAAAAAAACAAAAACTCCCATGATTCCACGCCACTTCATGATGTCATCAAGCTATGACTTTTGTTTTTGTTTTAATGTGACATCCACTGACAGACTGTGCCTTTAATACCTTTCTTTCTGTGGGTGTAAGACTTACTCGAGTATAGAGAAGGTGACAGCTGTTTGGAGCTTTCAGTTGTACCATAAAATACACGTTACTCCTCCCCGTCACCATTGTTCTCATGGCTGCAGGTCAGTCCTTGAACGCCCCACACTGCCTCAGGCTGGACTTTCTGTCAGCTTTCTGTTTAACTGCCCTTTAACTACTAATTGCTGATCAGTCTGCTCTCACTCTCTCCTCTCTCAGACTCTTCATGCTCCCCCCACAGTTTTTATCTTAATTTTGTTATATTATACAGATTTCCCACAGATGTACTGTTAAAAATTAAACTATTTGTTTTAACTTAAAAAGGTTAGTGTCGACTGAATTTGAAAAGGCAAGTTGAAGTAATTTTGTAATTAAAACAAATAGTTTTCCAGCCAAATGAGCTTGAGATTAATTCAGCTGTATTTGAGAAGAATTGTTCAATAAACCTAAAGGGATAGTTCACCTAAAAATGAAGTCATTATCTTCTCATCCTCATGTAAGTTGAAGGTCGGGTTTAGGTTTTTTAGTCCACAAAACACTGCTGGAGTTTCACAAGAAAACAGTGTTGCAGAATCTCCCGAACAATGGAAGTGAATGGTGACCAGTTCAATCCAAAAAAATGTTATTCACACCATGTTTTTATCCTGAATCTTCACTGTAGATCTTTAACTTGGAGCCACGTTCACGTGCACACTGTCTGAACTGTGTGTGTGTGTGTGGTGTGACTGTGTGCAAACAGCATGTCGGGACTTTAGGAGACTTGGATTACACCAGACGAGCAGGATGGAGGCATTTTATGGGTTTTTTCGGTTGTTATGTATGTTTGAAAACTGGTCGCCATTCACTTCCATTGTTTGGGAGATTCTGCAACTTTGCAAGTAAACAAAGGTAAAAGAAAGATAATTAAAATAAATGGTTCAATAACACTACAATCTCCGACCGGGAACTATTACGCAGTGGTGTTAAAAGTTAAGTGGACGACAGCGAGCCGAACACAACTACCATTCAAGAAGCGTCCACAGCGCCTGCTAGCACCAAACGTTAAGGTGGTACATGGCGAGTTCAGTATTTTTGGAGTTGGTACGTGGTGTAAAAAGTTCGAGAAACACTGCTTTAGAGAATTAATTAAAGGAATCGATTGGACTCTGTACAGTACATTTCAAGTCAAAGGATTTCAGTCAGAACTCATGTTTGTAACTACCAAAAATACATTTATTAAGTTAGTTCAGTTAAGTTCCAGTATGATTTTTTACAGTGATGTTCCTGCTCAAGGACACTTCAGCAGCTTTGCTCTCACTGTATCGGACAGGGGGTGTGTCTCAATTCTCTGACTGACTCATTCTGTCTCTTTTTTCTCTCCTTGTCCACTTCTGAAGACTCCTCCGTCGTCCGCTGACTCGGACACAGAGTCCTCCACTATGGTCTTGTCCCCGTCACACTCCTGGAGGCTGAAGTACATGTCTCTGGGGGTGCTGGTGTTGCAGACCACCTCGCTGGTGCTCACCATGCGCTACTCACGCACCCTGAAGGAAGACGGCCCCCGGTACCTGGCGTCGTCCGCCGTGGTGTCGGCCGAGGTGCTAAAGATCATCGCCTGCACCCTCCTCGTCTTCATGGAGAACAGTGAGTTTTTCTCTGGGTTTCTTCTTCTTCTTCTTCTAGTCTGTTTGCAGTTGTAGCAACACTGGGTTCAAGATCTCGTATAAATGCCCCCCAATGTTCCTAATGCTGACCGTCAGACCCTCTTTGTCCCCTCGCTCCATGGGTGGTCCCCTGGTTAGATTACTGACAGCACCCTCTGTGTCACTGCCAGATTTCAATGTGCGGGCGATGAACCAGCTGCTGAAGGAGGAGATTGTGAACAAGCCCATGGAGACCATGAAGTTGGCCATTCCTGCGGGGATCTACACCCTGCAGAACAATCTGCTCTATGTTGCCTTATCCAACCTGGACGCAGCCACCTATCAGGTGACACATCATGAATGTGAAGCTGGTTCAAGTTCACTGCATGTGTGTGTGTGTAGCATTGAGCTGATTTCTGAAGGGTGCAGCCATGAATTTAAAGAGCTCCGTATGTGTCCAGGGGGAAATGTTTGGGTTTTGTTTTTTTTAATGCCTCTGCACCGGCGACAGACAAGCATCATGTTTTTGTGATATCTTTTGAACGCTTTGATGGAGTTTCTTCAAACTTTGGTCCACATGTACCCTCGGACTCAAGGATGAGCCCAGATTTTGGCCACTGTGACCTCATCAACGCGATATCTCAGGAACCCCTTCATTAGATCTGCCACACACCAGTTCAATCAGGAGAACTTCCAGAACTATTTCTTCTTTCAAGTTAACTTTTTATTTACCCTGGCATGACTCTGAAATAAGAAAAAACACAAAGCAACCGCATTCTCGCAACTTAAACAACATGAACACTTAGTGCACGTTCAGTCTGAAAATGACGCGCACCATCTTGTTATGGTTCCTGGATTGAATGTCACGTTTCCTCAAAACGGGGCACAACGGTGTGCAACTGGCTTTGAGACACATTTTCTCTTGTTTGGTGGGTGTATCACCCGATGAGCAGCGACATGTATGTAAACATCACCATATTAAAAAGGCGTTGCAGTGCAGTGCGCTTGCGTACACAACAGTGATATGATATATGATTTTATTGATTTACAAAGGATTTCATTGCTTCCGCTTGAAAAAATAGTCAGTTCGTTTCTTGTTTAAAATTAGGTATTTAGGTAATTAGGTACAATTTACTGACCAGTCCAGTGGTAGAGACTCATTTATCTACGAGTATAGACAGAAAGACTCAGCCTCAGCTCCATAAGAAGCAAATAGAACTGGAGCTAGGCGGGAGATTTGGACTTTTAAGCTTCCTGTGTTTGATATAAGTGATGTTTTCCTCTTATTTACATACCTGACTGCCTTACTGTCTGTCTGTGTTTGTGTTTTGCTCTGCACAGGTCACATACCAGCTGAAGATTCTCACCACAGCGCTGTTTTCTGTCTCCATGCTGGGGAGGAAGTTGGGCTTCTTCCAGTGGCTCTCGCTGCTCTTCCTCATGGCTGGAGTCACTCTAGTGCAGGTACCACACGACAAAGTACCCGAGCAACCTTCAAATATACACGTTTACCTGCCAGATCAGTGTGTGTGTTTTCTTCTGTGGGGTGAACAGTCACTCATCGGGTGTTCTCGTTATATATGAGTTATATTTTTCATATTTTAAATCTTTTCGCCTGTGTTTCACCGTCCCCAGTGGCCCACAGAGTCTGAAGGCGACTCGGAGCAGAAGATCCTGACTGCAGGCTCTCAGTTTGTGGGATTAATGGCGGTGTTGATGGCGTGTGTGTCCAGTGGCTTCGCTGGAGTTTACTTTGAGAAAATCCTCAAGGAGACTAAACAGAGCGTCTGGGTCCGAAACATACAGCTGGGTGAGGAACTATGTTTGTTTTGTAGGATGAGACCACATGTGTTGAGTAAATATAAATATTGGTGTGTGTGTGTGTGTGTGTGTGTGTGTGTAAGAGAGATAATATAGAATAAGCCATTTGTTAAACTGAGTTTGACAGGCGCTGTTTTCACCACCGAGCTCATCCTCCTCTCACATCCACAGAAACTTTTCATCATTTTAAAATGATATGTATATAATAATAAATGTACCTTAAAGGAGCAATCCGTAATACCCAAGCTTTCAAAATTGAGCTTGTTTCAATGACAAACCATTGTGACCCGATTCACACCAGGCCTCATCAATAAATCTTGGAGAGTTAATAATTCATATTTTAATATTTTTACTTCCATTTCCACATCACCTTGTATTATCTTGACACATGCATGTACAGTATACATGTTAAATTTTTGAGAAATGAGAAATAAGGCTGAGTTAATTCTGAGTTTCTCTCATCAAAAAAAAGTCCATAGTCTTGTATTTATTTGGTGACCCAAATAAAATCTCCTGTGACCCACCTGTGGGTCACGACCCAGTGCTTGGGCCTGACTGGTCCCTGGTTATGGCCCCCTCCTCCTCAGACTCAAAGCTCAGGCAGGTTGCCTGCAGGCTGCAGGGACCCTGAACCTTACATGAGTGAGAGACGAGCCCAACATTATACTGTAATGACTGTAACTTGATCAGCTGTTTGTAACTGTCAGTTGTCTGTCGATGTAACACTAAGTCTGTTGTCCCAAAAACAAAAAGCCCACTGCTCTGAAAATACACAATCTGTTGGAGTTCAGTTACTTCCTGCCTCACTTTACCGTCGACATGGCTACAAATAGCAAAACATGGGCAGCTAAATCATCACTGAGTCACCGGTGAAGTGCTGCTTTTTGTGCTTGTCGACTCATATCATGATAAGAAAAAAAAGTGTAGAGTTAAATAAAACTTGAAACTGGCTAATGAGGCCTTCCTTTGTTTACACGGCGCAGGAAACGGCGGGAGACGGAATGTGGAAGTGGCGAAACAAAAACATCTGATAAGCTGATGAATCGAAACTGATCACAATTGGAATGATGAAAATTTGAATTCAACTTGTAATGACTCTCACCCGACATGCAGCGTCAAGCGTCTATTTTCCATAGAAAATGACTGGTACTTGAACATACCGTCACTGCCTGTCAGACCCCATTAACATATTGTTCAGTTTAACCGTTCTGCATTAGTTCAAAGTCTAATAAACATGAAAAACTGATAATCAAAAACAGACAGGAATGGAGATTTCAGAGGGGAACATGCTGGCTGTGGCATCGTTGTCAGAGAAGCCAGTATTTCAACTAAACGTATTTTTTCATTTTCTTTTTTGCTGTGCTCTGCAGGCTTTACCAACCCAAAATATCGGTATTTGAGGTCGTGAAATGAGATTCAACAATCAGCCATCCTACTGATGCATTTACAAACACATCCTACTACTTAAAAGTACTTGATAAGTTGTGCAAGAGAAACCAGACGATTGAATTTCCTCTGTTTTAACCGCTGAAGATTTCAGAGGTGTGCAGCGTTAAAAAGGTTTTACACACAGGGTTCAGTTTGCTCGTCTGAAGGAGTATGATGTCTTCTGTCTGAAAACATTAATCCAAATTTTATTTCCAGTATCATTGCCTGTTTTCTCGCAGCCTCACAAGCCAGATTAACAGGTTTTCTTTGGCCATAAAAAGATCTGGCTTTCCTCCAATAGAGAAGTGACCCAATTATGCTTTTTTTAAAAGGCTGATTCAGGCTTCTGCTTTTATTCATAAGATAAGATCAGAGAAGATAAACTTTATTGATCCCACACCGGGGAAATTCACATGTCACAGCAGCTCAAGCAGTACAGATAAAAAGGAGAGAGTGACAACAGTTATGACATGTTCATGCTGGACGTATCAAGTTCTTTACTATATAAAGGCGGCCTGTCGGTGAAACTGGGTTTTCTGTTACACTAAATTAAAGGCATTAAACCTTTCTTGCGTTATGATTTGTTTGAGGTTACGTTTGGTCAGAGCAGGAATCTGGTTTTCCCTTTTAGAGGAGATGAAAAGACAAGAAACTCTCTCTCCAGCTGCACACCTCCTCACAGGACCTGTTATTTGGCCAAATTGACCAATCCCACCATCCCCCCCAGGGATCAATAAAGTATTTCTGATCCTGATTTGACCCTTACGGTTTATGGCTTGTTATTAAATGGTTTGCAACATCCTCAAATATATTTCAAAAGAGAACTATGTGCACAAATGACAGGACAGGACAATAAAAGTTTGCTTTAACGACTCATGAGAGGTTTGTCTAACTGAGGTCGTCTCTTTTTATGACCGGGGCAGAGCAGAGGGCAGCGGGTTAAAATGTTACAGACTCTCTTTTATTCTTCTTTCTCTTCTTCTGTTGAACATTTCTTAATTCAATCAGCATTAAAACCGCGACAACTCACAAACAAAGCTGCCATTTAATGTGTAACTGATGCGCATGCTGAGCAAATGAAAAATTGTGTTTCGTATTACGTCTCTGTTTGTTTGTTTGTGTGTGTGTGTGTGTGTGTGTGTGTGTGTGTGTGTGTGTGTGTGTGTGTTACTATGTAATGACACACAAAGAATGACTGATTGGTTTTGGGGGTGAGAGGAGGAGTTGAAGGCGGGTTTATGGGAGTGGGAATGGGCGGGACATCTGTCAAACTTGACTAAACTATTACCTTCTCTTGTGTGTGTGTGTGTGTGTGTGTGTGTGTGTTTTACACTCTGTTGAACCTTGTGTCCAGCTTCAGCTGTAACCTCCAGTGCAGTGACATCTAGTGGCAGTGAGGTGTAGGTCCTTCCAACAAGAACAGATGAAACCTCAGTTACTGTAATCAAGTACTTTTTTGGGGGGATACTTTTACTTGTACTTAAGTATCCATTACACCAGTGTAACCAGCTGACAATTCAGGCTATGAGCCCTTAATAATGCTCCTCTGATGCTTATTCGTTGCTTTGTGATGATAATAAAATTAGGGGAGACCGGGGAGAGTTGTAACACTGGGTTAGTTGTAACCAGGAGTGGAAGTAACTAATTACAAATACTCAAGTAACTGTAATTAAACGCAGTTACTTAAAAGTGTTACCACATTAGCATACCTTGTAGTATTTGTTAAATAAAACCTTCTCTTTGTCTCTTTCAGGTTTGTTTGGGTTTGTGTTCGGCTTCGTAGGAATGATAGCGTACGACGGCGAGAGGGTGAGACAGTCGGGAATATTTCAGGGATACAACACCATCACCTACACGGTCGTCGTCTTACAGGTTTGATCCTCACGTTTTCTCTTCATTCTCATCTTGTAATTTGTGTCCCATTCAGTTGTGAAATGCATCGTGTGTGTGTGTGTTGTGTACGTGTCTTCGTGTTGTGTTGAGTCTGAGTTGCAGCGTGCTCTCTGTCTGCAGGCTCTGGGTGGGTTGGTCATAGCAGTGGTCATAAAATACGCAGACAACATCCTCAAAGGATTCGCCACGTCTCTGTCCATCATCATGTCTGCGCTCATTTCATATTTCCTGTTGGAGGACTTTAATCCCACTGGGTAAACACACACACGCTCATGCACACTCACACAAGGCCTAGTTTTGAGTTGAGAATAATTAATCTGGAGAAAAAACATTTCCTCCTCTATTTTTAGCCATGCTGGTGCTAGTCTGGTGGTCAGTCTACCACTTAGGTAAAGACCAAAGACCAAGACCAAGGTAGATGTTGAGGTTCCCCATGTAATGAATTGTAAAAACTTTGATGATCCTTTTTCATTTAGCTTCATCATCAAACTTTAAATGGTCTTGTACTTTGGTTTACGACCAAACACCTGCAAAAATGCCTCAGCTGTACTTTCTGTTAAGGGCTAATTTGCAAATGCTGGCATTCTAACATGCTCACCTCAGATGGCAAACGTAGTAAACATCACACCTGCTAAACATGAAATTTGCACAGAGTGAGCATTGTCATTGTGAACAGTTGATCCTTCCTAAGTCCCGCCCCTTTTTCACTCTGTGAAAGCTGAGCAAGCTTGGTATCAAGTGGAACCTCGGCCAACTTTCTTCTTTCCTGCATCCTGTGCTAGGTTTGTCTGCACTGAAAAGAAAAACAAATTTTGAAGATCGTTCAAAAATGTTGCTGGGTCACATGTATGGATAGCAAAACACTAGCTAGCTAACCTACATTGATCATTAGCTAGCTATCTGCATCAATTGTTAGCTAGCTAGTTACATCTGGTAGATAATGTTCGCAAAAACTATCTAACTAGTTAGTTAAATGTGATCAATCATCAGCTTACTAGTCCATCATTTTGCTAACATTAGCTAACTTAGGATGTGATATGTTATTTTTACTGGTGATCCAGCAGCATCTTTTAACCATTTTCAAAATTTGGATCTCATTGCGACATGGACGAGTCTAGCACATAGGATATCTAAACTAGAATTTTAATCAGGCATGAAAACTTGAGCCCGAAAAGGCCCAAGCACGAAATTCTGTTCGAACCCAACCCGAACCTGTTCCTCGTTAGCATATTTCAGCTTGAACCCGATTACAGCCCAACATTTTTCTTAACAAGCTTCCGTCCATGTACTGAACAGCAGGAGTTGGCAGTGACAATACATGGGGAAGAATTTGACAAAATGACAAAATTGAAACTGATAATAATGATGATAATAATTAGAATAATACAGCCCAAACCCAACGTAAGCCCATGAAATTTTTTGAGAAATATGGCCCGACTCAACCCAAACCCATCGGGTCCCATCGGGTTCGGGCACAGATCTCAAGATCTAATCTAAACAGGAAAGGAAACAGGAAAGTTGACCTACGCTCTGCTGGATAACAAGCTTGCTCAACTCGAGCGCAGAGCAAAAAGGGGCAGGACTTAGGAAGACTCCATTTAGCATGCTAACGTTGGAATTTAGCTCACAGAGCCACTAGCATTGGTGTAGACTTTTAGCCTTTTTTACATCATACTGTATAAACTGAGTAAACAATTGCTTGTTGAATTCTTTTTTAATGTCTCTTTATCTTCTCTCTTTTATCCCCCGTACCCTCTTTTCTCCCAGCGTATTTTTCCTTGGGTCGCTGCTGGTTATCGGTGCCACATTTCTTTACGGCTACGAGCACAAACCTCCCAGCGGTACCGCCATCAAAGTGTAAACAGAGACCTCTGTGAACCGTGCTACCTGACAGAGGTGACGTCCGGCACCCGAAACAGGCCAAACAGGACTCTGTGAACTGTGACGCTGAGTTTGGCAGAAATGAAACCTGCAGTAATAAAACCAGTTACTGCCAAACAACTGCAGCTGGAGACTGTTGGGACTGAATGTGCCCCGTCACTCCTCTGTAAAAATGCTGCTTTGTACAAACATGGTGTTATTTTTTTTAAAAGTTCTCTAACAAGAATACAGTGGACCTCACTTACCATGTCAACAGACATTTCTGGAGTGAAACAGCCACACTATGGAAACGTACTGTGTGTATTTATGTGTCATGGGATATGGGGAAAAGGGGTGTTTTTACAAAACAAAAAGGGCATTAATGGTGCTGAGAGCACCGGGCCTCAAAGAGAAGAAAATCCTTGACAGAGCTTCCATCTAGTGGTGGAATGAGGAGCAAACTTGCTGCAAAGAGGAGGGGTTACTTCTGTTCAAAGATGCTGAATGTCCTTTTTTTTTTTTTAATATATATGAGATGAGATACGACTGCTTTGACCTCGCTGCTCGCAGTCTGAGTATTTATATCAAAAGCGTCCGTTCTGCTGTTATTTAAATGCAAAATAAAGGTCTTTATGTAAGAACAAATGAATAAATTAAGGCATCTTTTTCATGCTGAAACGACGAGCTCTGCCTTGATCTCTTTTCTTACTTCAAAGTGAAATGAATTGACAAATTAGAGCTGTAAGTGTGTGTGCATGCACACGCTCTCACACACATACTAATGCATACACACAGAGAGAGAGAGAGAGAGCGAGGCACACCCATGAATATTTTGAACTGGTTTTTTTTTTTTCCTGTTCCAGTTGCAGTGCACTCAGAAACACCAAACCAGTCTCTATAGCAACAGATGGCTGAATGAGCTGCTGTGCCGCGACAAATGTAGACACACTGAATTAATATAACCTATTTTAACCTCTTTGAGAATCTTACACGGTAATAACAGCCGTTTTTATTCAACAACGTCCCTGACAAATAAAAAACAGAAACGAGGCAGACGAAGAAAAAAAAAACACATCTTCCCTGTTATGCCAGTTTTTCTCCCACTGTTTTGTTTGTTTGTTTGTTTTTTGTTTACACAGTCACAGATAATCTTTGCATAGTTGTGGATTTCAGAGTATATTTGGATGGAGACTGTGTGTGTGTGTGTGTGATGAGGTGGACAGAGAGGGGATAAAACGAGCGGGCAGATGGGAAGGTGAGGCGTGAACCTGGAGAGAGGCACAGATGGAGGATGAGTCATGTGACTCGTGCGTGGAGTGGCAGGCAGGGATTTGGACTGATCCCAGTATGAGCAACTGGACAGACCATAGCTATGACACAGGAAGGCCTTCATCTTCATGTGATTATCTGCAGAAAAACCTACCGCAAAATGATGCACACTCAACAAAGATATAAACACAGCACTTTTGTTTTTGCTCCCATTTTTCACGAGTTGAAGTAAAAAATCTAAGACTTCTTTTATGCAAGCGAAAGATTTATTTCTCTCTAATTTTGTTAATAAATTAATGTCAGTGAGTGCTTCTTCTTTGCCAATCCATCTACCCGACAGGTGAGGCATATACAGATGCTGATGAAACAGCAGGATTAGTGCACAAGCTTACTTCCTGTCAAAGCTATAGACGAATCCAGCCAAGTGCCGGAGGTTAACAAGCCACGATTGCTGCGGTGGCGTCTACCCACACAGTATGAGCATGAATGAATGGACGAGAGCTGTGGTAAGAAGTTTGCAATTTTCTGCTCTTACACTTCCACTCTTGCAAAATTTCGACTTTGGACAAAAAAAAATGAAATGCAAAATACACAAACCTTTACTTGATGAAGAGAGCTGCTGTCTGAGAGCAGAGACTGAGTGTCCAGAGGACCACGATGTGTCATAGTGGATCAAAAATATTAACAGAAAGGAACTGTCTTCCTGAATATCTTGAATACCTGATGAAAGTGTGAATTCATATATATTTTTTATTATATATTACACAGTATTTCATCACTTAAATGTGGTGGAGGTGGTCTGTTTTATTCTCTTCTCCATTATCCGTCTCTGGCTGTTCTCACAACCAACGTCTAACTGCTGTGTAAAATTTGAAGAACATTAATATCTCCATCCTAAAAGGAACCTTCATCAGTTACTGAGGGCTGCTGTTTAACATCATCAATCCAATTATCACCTGTCACTGTCAGCAGGCAGCAGCAGACACAGCGTCTCGAATGAAACCTCAGACCTGCGAGATCTTGCGAGCGTGAACATTTTGACCGAAAACCATGAAAAATCACGATGCGCCACCGCAGTAATGGCGGCACCGCTAGATGGCGGAACAGGGAAATAGGAGCATTCTGAGGCGGCGCCGCCATCTTTGGAGGATAGCGTACATCGTTGTCATTATCTGTCATTGTCATCATCAGAAATGCATAAAGCACGCAGCAAAGACAAACGCTTATTAAGAGAAGCTCTCAACAGAGGCAAAGAGGTGATACATTATAAAATTGAGGTTAGCTGATCCTTACTAATTAGGAGACAGTCTGGCACAACCAGACGTGTTATCTCCACGGTCCTGTGTCGGCCGCAGAGAGACACATGGTCAAAGGATTATGTTTGATTTTTGGCTGGTGAGTGAAGGAAAAACTACCAGCCTCTTGCATATTTTGTCATCATCGTGCTGGTGACTGATGCTAATTTTGTGCCCTGACTGTCAATAAGGATGTTCAGCATAACAACACAGGATGTGACAGCTAGCTAATGAACTATCAGAGGGAGGGAGAGAGAGAGAGAGAGCACGCAGAGGAGAGAGATGTTAAATACGCCATAAAGTAGAAATACAAACATTATCCCCTTGTTCAGCTGCTACCCAAACCATTCAAACGTCTCTTTGTGATCTCTCCTTAGTTTCCATGTTAGGAAAGAATGAAAAGTGATCCCATGATCTATTTTTTAATTGTTTGTTGGTTCTGCAATTTGCTGTCACAGCCCCACTGTACAACAGTGTTAACCAGCCATGAACGGGTCGAGGCTACCTCGCTAAAGAAGAGTTATGTCTTAACTTTACCTTCTACAAACTTAGTGATTTTTCATCTCTAAGTTAGTTACTTTAGTTAGCTTTGTACATATTAGCAAGAGTCTTTACAGTTAGTTTTGTATATCGTGTTTTTGCGCATTTTGATAATCACCCCAGTGTCTTAGATAACTGTTAGCTAAAACGTTAGCTAGCTATAAAACAACACTGGGAGAGGAGCGAGGAAGAGGTCATACATAAAATAAGCATCACAGAGAAACAGCCTGTAAAGTCTGAATATTTCCACAACTAAAAGTGAATTAAAGGTTTATTTATTTAGAACAAACCAGAGTTATTGATTGTTGGAGCAAAGACGAGAAAGACGAGCCAAGATGTTTTTGGTGAGTTTTGTTTCTGTTTCTGACGACAACACTAGCTTACTAGTTAACAATGCCTTTTTCAAAATTTTTGTTCCCAAAGGCACACCAAAGAGAAAGCCAAAATGTCAACGCTCACCTGTGTTCACGCAAAGTAGCCTACTAACCTAATAACGTAGCCTAATAACGTGTAGTTGTCGCAAAATCTCAAGGCACCTGTTGACTCGAACCACTGATCTAAGACCCTGAATTGATTATCAAAACGTTCAAAAACTATCTTTCCAAAAAGAAACATAAACACTATAAACAAACCAAACTAACTGTGAGAAGCGAAGTAACTAACTTCAGGATGAAAAATCACTAAGTTTGTAGGCGTAACAACAGTGTTGACAGGAAGTAAACAGACGTGCAGCTCATAAAACTGACATATATCACACGACATTGTGCAGTCTGTTAATGAAAGGCTGCTCTAAAATGTGACGTTTTATCTTGAAGAAAGATATTTATTAGGCAGTGATTATGACTAATTCACATTGGACTACAGATATGCTTTTTTTCTTGGGAGAGCAAAGTCATGACTTGCCCTACTCTGTCTCTGATTGGCTAGTACTCGTTGCCTTCGTTGGTTGGGTTGGTTAGCCTTGTTGACTTTGCCCTCCTGGGAAAAGAAACTGGTATCTGTTGCCCTGTGTAAAATGGCCATAGTTCCTAATAAATGTCTTTTTTTCAAGATCAAACTGCTCATTTTACAGTGACCAGTCCAAGACATACCTGTGCGGTTTAATCAGCATTAGGGATCTGCAATATGGCCCTAAAATAATATGATAAGATTTCACGGTATTCTGCAATAATGACATTGACGATATGACAAAAAAATGAAAAACAGTTTTGGTTCAGAACTTCAGTTCTCCTACATTAGTTTGTTGTATTGTTTTCCTTTGTTGTTACAATCTTCTTGCACTTCTTCCACATTACCGTGGTTTGTTGTACATCTGAACTGAGCCTGCCGAGGCCTGATGCCGACAAAACTCTGTCTGAAACCGACCTGAACCCAACCCTCATTAGTATATTTCAGCCCGAACCCGATTACAGCCCGACATTTTTCTTAACAAGCTTCCCTCTGTGCCCCAAACAGCGGGAGTTTGCAGTGACAGGGACGATACATGCAGGGAATTAGAATTGGCAACAACTAAATTGGGGAGAAAAATTAAAATAAATACATAAATATATAAATATAGTACCTACAGCCTGAACCTGACGTGAGCCTGTGAAATCTGTGAGAAATAAGGCCCGAACCAACCCGAACCGGTCGGGTTCTGTCGGGTTCGGGCACAGATCTCAAGCTCTAATTTGAACTCTTATAGCTAAACCTCTTCCACAATGAAATCCCCCTTTTTGGAACGAACTCCTCCACCGTGGAGCCTGTAGCGATGTTACTGTCGCTTTCAGCCATGCTTGTTGTCGCTGGGCGTAATTTTCTGACATCATCATATAAAAAAGTTATACCATACGACACGGCACGCCCCTAATCAGCATCTCTACATGCCACACCTCACAGGTGGACGGTTCATCACACAATTTGAGAGAAATAAACAAAGTCGCAGATTTTTTTTTCACTTCAACTTAATGGAAGCAAAACAAAAGTGTTGCGTTTACGTTTCTGTTGAGTGTGCGTGAGGAGAAACTGTGATATCATCTTGTAAAACCAGTGTTAAAAAATGGCACTAATTCAAATAAATCATTGCCAAAATGTAAGTAGGAAACTATTAATGGTGCATTTAGATTCCCTGATTGCATTAAGATTTATGTAACTTGGTGATACGACACGGCCTGATCGGTGCCACATCAAATCTGAAACCTGAAGTCTGAGTACGATTGGGCCCCATTCCAGCTATGATATATGTGGCCTTGACTGCTATCACCCTGTTGTTTTAAATGCGTAGTTTGGCACTATTCCAACTCATTTAGGTCGCACTTATTAAAAGCACGGCTGACATTATTTATTTAACGCGGTGTAACAGGTCCAGCTCATCTCTCTGATCGCTTCTGAACACAACACACAGCTGCACTCCGGAGGCGAGTGAGTTCAAAATATGTTGGTGTATTAGAAAAACCCCAGAGAAAACTCCTTTCTTTCTTCCAGACTTTTATGCAAGGTGGGTGCTCTTAATACAATCTGATTGATGCATGAGTTAATCTTAAAACTAAAAAGATCCATATAATACTTTGTCTCTTTTAAATCTTCTGAATACATCCTTTGACTCTGGTACTGAGTGTGCTGAAAAAGGCCTTTGTTGGCACTGACGAGGTTTAAACCAGCCCGCAGGGTTTGTTTTTGGCTGACTTTTCAATCAAAATGTCTTCAGGTATCAAGTTTTACAAAACAAATGCTATTCTTAAACTTCTCAAGGACAGTTTGTGTGTCTCTTTCACTCTCTCATGCAATAAGATCTACATAAGGATGCAGGATGCAGTTCTCGTTGTGGTCTAATACCTCTGTGGTACGTCTAAAAAAAATTGTTCCTTCTTCGCTAAAAAGCAGGCAGAACTCTTTAATGCAGTCCAAAACTTGTCGGGAGGGGCCAAACGAGCCTCGACGTAAGTGGGGCCCTTGACATTAGTTTGTTGTCGACTTCCATTCTGACACTGTACTGCGTCAGATCCAAGATGTAGTATCCAATCTGGCTTGTTATAACGGTCCACTTAAATCTTTCAAGAATAATGAACCACTGGCATCTCGAGCGCAGGGAAACCATCAGTTCTCTCTTCTCTGATAGGCTTCATCACCGTCATCCCCCTTCTCTGCAAGGGGGAGCGATCATACTTTTGTCCGTGTGACCATTTGACCCTCTTATTTTGGCGGTATGACCACTAGCGGCGCCCCTCTCCGCGGCCTCCACATTAGCACTTGGGCGTCGTTGGCATTCGGCCTCCCCAGCGCGTTGGGAGGGATGGGCTCCTGGTAGTTGAGGATGTGCGGTTGCTCCTGGTAGGGGCGACCCACCAGCGAGGCCCGAGAGCCCAGGGGCATGTCTGGGTCCACGGCGATGTCCACCCGCATCCGCCACCGCACCGTCTGCAACACGATACGCTCCTGGAGGAGGAGAGGAGCATAGTGTTAATATCATCAAATGTGTGTGCAAGCTGCAAGACTATTTAAGTACAGGAAGTGTGTTTTGTTAAAGTTGTTAAGTTGATTATGCATCAAGTATTAAGTGTGTGGAGTCTGCGCTGTATCTGCACAGACCCTGCGCCCTTTGCCTGCATTTTATTATTTTTTACTCAGGACGTTTCTGGGCTTTAGCCTGGTTGGTAGGGGTGTGTAGCACCCAGCCAGCACAGTGCGCAGGTATGAGGTTGGGACTCTATGTGTTGTCAGTGTCTCTCCTCTGCTCTCTTTCTGTGAGAGCTGCAGAGAGAGTTTTACACACATGCAATCACACAGGCAGAGCAGACTGAGCTATATATTCACACAAAATCTGCAGTGTGGTTTCTTTGTTCTTCAAAAACAATCAGAAAATAACGATTTATTTCTCTGATTCACTGCTGCGTCCTCGCTAACAGCTCTCGCTCTCTTAATTCACTCTGTCTGTCTCTTCCCAGCTCTCTCATTCATGGAGCCTGGGAGGTGCGTTTACAGACAATGGGCCTGATGCAAGAACCACTACGAACAGATTTGTTCTTAAGTGGTGTGTATGAGTGATTTAGGAGAACTTGTCGCACTCACTCATTTTCTTGTGTTTTGAATTTTCTTATTTTCTTGGATACAAACACAATTTACAAGGTCCAGACCTGTCGTAGAGTCATGAGCAGTCAGTTTGCTGTTTTCCAAACTGAAGTTTCTCACTAATGACTGTTTATTTAATTAGTTTGAAGACATTTTGAATCTGAAAAATAATTATGTTGACATTATCCTGTTTGACTACATTTCAAAATATAATATGATTGTAAATTTACTTATAAAGCCTCTCATCATTCATTCAGTGATGCTGTCAAGTCTGACCGTCTATCTTCACATGCAGGTTTATGAAGGTGCTGTTGATCATCCTCACTTATTCTGTCCTCTGTCTCCGTGATGAAAACTTCCCCTTGACCCCCTCCTCCTCTGTAGTCATTGATCGCTTTGCTATAGCGAAACGTTTTTCTCTTTCTTTGATTTTCATAGAGACGTTTCAGCGACAGTCTGACCCTGTCGGATGGCATTAACAGCGCTCGCTTTTCCTGTTTCTTTGCTTTAGCGGGTCCTTGAATTCTACTGTCGATGCTGTTAAAATGACAGACTTTCCTTCACGGTTTTCTGAAAGCAGAACATCAATCTCCAAACCTGTTAAGTTATTCTTTTTTACTCTTTGATGCTGTTTTCATGAATGAACACTTCCTGGCATATGGGGCAGGAAGTGCAGCCTTATATGGTGTTATTGGGGCGTTAATTATGCTAATTACAAGTCTCATGCATGTGCACTCTAATACGCACAGGTGGTTCATTTACACAGTTATCTGAAGTTACAAGCGTTTGTTGAATCTGACGTGGCGTGTACGAAGGGCTCGTAAGAATAAAAGTTAGAGAAATGTTAGATAAGAATGCAAACAATGTTTTTGCATGAGGCCCAATGTTGCATATTCTACTTAAAACCACTTTATCTACTGAAACTGCCAGTTTTCTGTCCCTAAATGATCTTTCTCTGCTCTCAACTTACAAACCAGCTCTGAAGAAAACAACCTTGACAACCACATGTAGGGCTGCAACTAACGATTACGTTCACTGTTTATTCGATCAATCGATTGGCTGCCTGGACCGTAAAATGTCAGAAAATGGTGAAAAATGTCGATCAGCGTTTACCAAAAGCCCCAGATGACGTCCTCA
>JAJHUR010138906.1:0-15723 GCA_027495735.1 Lutjanus campechanus
TATATCCCATTGGACCATCCCGCTGTTAAAAATGAACAAATTAAGACTGCTTACATGCTAGAAAATGAGTTGGCCCCTATGTGCCTCTAAATGATTAAACACTTAATATTTCCCTGTGTATGTTTTATTATATAACTATAAATGGGTACTTTGAGTAACATAATTACACAATTTGAATCTAAACCAGGGTTTGGAACTATTTTACCATGGATGCATACCAACTTTCTGCACGCTGGTGCAGCACTGCACACAGCTGGTGCCCCAATTTTTATTTTATTTTATTTTATTTTTTTGTCACCCCTGCCCCTCAAACAGCCTGAGTCTGCAACTGATAACCTGCACTGGCTACAGTTAGCTGTGGTTTGTGTGACTTACTAAAAATCTGTGTAATTTCATCAGAATGATAAATGCAAGATTTTGTCCTGTCCTCACTGTGCTCTCAAACCAGAAGTGTGAATGAGTGAGAAACATTCAAAAACAATTCTATAAATATTGAGAGGATGCAAAAGAACAACAATAACACCAAAATAATGAGAAAATAAAAACAATAATACAGGCAGAGAGCAGGGTCTATGCAGATACAGCCACCACCTCACTCTACTAGTGGGTCATAAGTGATGATTAAGAGGGATTAGGAAAATCCTGCATAGTATGCCTTTAAAATACCGGGATAATATTTTTTAATCCAGCTGTATTGAGCTGGAGATGAGCCATAGACATAATATGTGTCTTGGGCCTGGACAGGTTACACACTTGTTTTTCCTTCAAGGCAATAGAGGGACTGTCTCCTCTGTGCCACCTGTACATTTGGGAGGTTAAAATGTCGGCGCTTTCTGAGGCGTGTTATTGCTGTGGAGAGTGGGGACCTTCTGCTTGGCCTCTGGATGCTCAAATGACTCCCAGAGAAAAAAAAAAAAGAGGGGGCCATTATTTCAAGCGGCCCACCTCTAATCTTTCTCCTGGTCTAATTATCTGGCTCAGGCAGGTCATGTGCAGAGCCACTTACCCCCGATAAACAAGCCATGTGAGGATGCCAATCAAGATGAAGAGAGACACTGGTGCTCCCAGTTGAGTGCAGTAATCACAAACTGGCATGACGTGTTGATTACTGATGCTCCACTGCAGATGGTTGGAGATAATCACTCCTGGGGAGGAACTTTACAGCTCACAAATGTATCTTCTGGTGTTATACTATAACCATACTTTGCTGCCTGTAAACTGTAAACAGCATTGACGTTAGGTTTCAGATCAAATAAACAACTGCAGCTCTTGAAGATTCATCAATCCAGGCGGTCAGTGTCACGGAAATACACGAAACCCATTCTTTTTCCTGGCAAACACAAGGTGATGACTGAAGGTAATGGATAGTAAATGCATCAGTGCTAAGCCGAGCTGAAGAGAATTTCTGTCTCCTTCCACCTCATCTCTCCTCTGCTTGTGGCTCCTGGACCTCTGGGATCGATTGTTCAAACATGGCTCAAGGCCGGGAGTGAGTGTGGGGCTACAGGATTGGAGTGTGTGTGTATATATGTGTCTGTGTGTGTGTTATCGTGGAGGAGGTCAGAGCACCAAACCATCAACAGTCATAAGTGCCTGGTCTGGACTCTGAAGGTACAAACACCTGTGTCACCTAGTGTCTGTGTGTACAAGCAGAGTGACGCCCCGAGTCCTGCACAGATTCTGACATTTCCTGCTGTTTTTCTCAATTTGTGACAAACACTTCAGCACCATCATGTTTTTGAGCGCTGAGGGAAAACAGACATATTCACAGAACTAGAGATGGAGTGTAATGAATTTACTCAATTTTCTCTTCTTGTAAAGTGCCTATAATCAATATTTTTAGAATAAAATTGTATTAAATTACAACAAGAAAAGGGTACAGAGAATAATCATTTCAATCTGCTGCTCTTCGTGCAGAGTTTTACAGCACAGTGCAACTGCACCCTGCTTAGCACTAACCAGCAGATAGACACAGTTAGAGACAAGCTGGTGAACACAGCTAGCAGCTAAAGAAGCAAATATTTTCCTCTGGAGGGGATTGAGACTAAAAAGGGAACTAAAAGAGAATAAAAATGGGACTTGTATTCACCAGGTGGCTGAAAACTCCTCATCAATGTTAACGTTGCTTGATAAGTGCCGGATGTGTAAATAAGCAACTATTTGCTAACAAGTTCATATGTCATAGAATGATGATATGTCAGACTCTGTTTACATGCTCAAAATATTCTGGTTTTTATTATTCTGAAAAACAAAATATGACTAAGCTGTTTACATGGCTGATAAGGATGAATATTTCTCTTGTTTACATGCATAGCTGCTCTGCTCATGAAAAAGTAGAACAGCTGGAGCCACTTGAGCCATTTTGCTTCTTTGTGTTATGAGTTTTCCACTGGTGGCGGACGTGCAATATTTGTGCATATCCAAAAACTTCTTTCATAACGTTGTTTGTGCGTGCACCTCTACCTCGCCTTGACATGTTAAACGCACAGACATGACCATGAACAGGCAAGAGGACGTGTGTAACAAACTGTGGTAAAAACCCAGATAGAGATGCAGATTCCCACTGTGCTGTATATATGTCAAAAGAATGCTCATAAAAACTTGAATAATACAAACGTATCCCACAGGTCTTAATCGGAAAATGCTACAGTCCGAATAATGCCTAATTCAGAATATTCTAACAGAATATGCTGTTTACATGAGAGATATCAAACTGAGAATATTGTCATATTCTGAGTAATAGTGGAAAATTAGTGTTCATGTGAACATAGTTTCTGCTGCAGCCAAGTGGCCAAAAAATGAGTTATTGCAGATTTAAAGGTGGAGCACTGTGTAGAGTGATGTTTAATGAGAGGGTTCCCGTTCTATATTACTGTACAGCATCAGCATGGGGTGACTTGATACACATTTCTGCAGACTGAAGAGGATAGTAATGGATATCTGTCGATCTTTCCACCAGCAGTTATGCACATCTGTCGATATACATTACTGTTGGTGGCGGTAATACACTGTGAAAGGTAGCAGTGTGCCAAAAAGAGGAGGAAAAAATAATAGTGCACTAATGCAGGTTTCAAAGCATCGACTAAAAGGCTTTGCAACTGCTTTGTGAGGAAGGAAATGTCAGGTCTCACAGATACACAGAATATGTTTTTTGTGAGAAACACTAAATCATTTTTTTTTAAAGTATAATTCTGAGGTACTCAGTGCTGAGAATTTGGATTTTATGACTAAGATTCTGCATTCTGCATTTTTTCTTGCAGTCAGTAAAACAATCAGAAATAAGTATATATAGAATTGCCACTGAGTATTGATGCTACAGTTGACCCAGGTGGTGCTTAGTCGGATTGTTTGCTGTTTATCTCTGAAGCAGCTCGTGACTACAACCGAAAACAGTCAAATATAAATAAAATAGGCTCTGCCTCGGCCTGTGGCTGCGGTATTTGTTTGTCTCCCTCTGGTCCTGTAGGCAGAGTTTATTGGTGCAACTAGGTGCACTATAGAGATGATAACGATTAATTAATGATCAATTAATTGGTCGTTAAAAATGTGGTCGATCATGCAAAATTGAATCAATATACTAGAAAATAAAGATCTGAAATATAACAGATTATTTTTATGAGCTTGCTTCACATGAACGATTGTTCCTCCAAGTAGTTACTTTTCAATGTACCCTGGGTTTTAACGGATTTGGGGAAATGTGCATTTTCCTACTATGCCCCATGGGCTTGGAACAATCTGCAGAAATATCTTAGATTTATTATATCAACTAATACATTTAAGGGCATTATAAAGAATGTGGTGATGGAAAGAGGTCCGCTATGTTTTAATAGTTGTTCTTGTTGTTTTATTGTGGATTTTTTGTTTAATATGTTGTATTTGTTTCATTTTAATATGTTGTGATTGGCTGCTACCTTGGCCAGGTCTCTTGTAAAAGAGATTCTGAATCTAAATGGGACTTCCTGGTTAAAAAAAGGTCAAATAAAAAATAAATAAATGAATGTTATCCAATATTCAAGTATATGTATATAATATGTGGACCTTAACGCCGTGACATGTTTCATAGGCCATGTAATGCTCTCATGAATATGCGATATGTTGTTGTGGAAATAAAGCTTTGATTGAGGATTCCTGCCCCCTCTCTCTGATTCATCGCGGTTCTCCACTTGCACAGCATGTTTGGTTTGGTTTAGTTTAGTTGAACCTATTTTTATTTTACACCCTACAACACCAAACAGCATTACACTTTCACGCACCAACTCGCAAACACTACTGATCTACTGTTTCACCCCTCCAAACATTTCATTGATGATTTGTGTTCATTTATTGTAAATGAAATACACCTTACCAGAGCATGTGTGTACTTCCCTCTTTATGTCACAGCCCAAGAGCCAGGTCGAAACACTGTAAAAGTACTTCAAAACTTTACTTACTTGAATATGTGTGCTTTGATACTGGAGAGCTGATACTTGTTCTTTTTACTTTATTTCATTTATTTGAAAGCTCTGGCTACTCAAGAAAGATTTTAGATCTGACATAAAATTTGAGATAAGCTGTTAAGTATCCTTGTTGGGTCAAAAAAAATAACTTGAGGAGGTACAGGTAGCATGGAAAACAGTTTGATGACAGTGTGTTGCATACCAAGATAAAAACAAAAACGTTAAAAAGTGTCTCACAGGTGTCTCCCTACAACCTGTGAACAAGCCTGTGATTCTTCAACTAATCTGACTGCATTCAAATTAGATTAAAATTACTTCTTGCAACCCCAAATAATGTAACAGTCAAACTCCACAATAACACAAAATACTGCTTACTGTAAATGATTATACATGATTTAAGGTTCAGAATGAGTGTGCATATTTAATACTGAGGTACACTGCTGCTTGTATGTGTGTACCTTAAATATGCACACTTTAAATGCAAACAGATTAGCAAACAGACACAAAAAAGTGTGTGCGTCATCACACATAATATAAAATGTATGTTACTGCCTTAGTGCATAAAAAGTTAAAAAAGAAAAAAAAAGGCATGGAAAACAGTTTGATGACAGTGTGTTGCATACCAAGATAAAAACAAAAACGTTAAAAAGTGTCTCACAGGTGTCTCCCTACAACCTGTGAACAAGCCTGTGATTCTTCAACTAATCTGACTGCATTCAAATTAGATTAAAATTACTTCTTGCATATAATTTTAAACCCCCAATAATGTAACAGTCAAACTCCACAATAACACAAAATACTGCTTACTGTAAATGATTATACATGATTTAAGGTTCAGAATGAGTGTGCATATTTAATACTGAGGTACACTGCTGCTTGTATGTGTGTACCTTAAATATGCACACTTTAAATGCAAACAGATTAGCAAACAGACACAAAAAAGTGTGCGCGTCATCACACATAATATAAAATGTATGTTACTGCCTTAGTGCATAAAAAGTAAAAAAAAAAAGAAAAAAAAACTGTACCTCTTCAACACAGTGATATATTTTTCTAACCCAGGATGCATTGTTGGAGAATGTCCAGAAGTAACTTTCATGACAACAGTAGATGGCAGCAACATGTTTGGCAAAGCACCAGGAGTCTCACTTCAACAGACTGTCGTCTTTTAGGTCTTTAGTGTCTCCTCAGTCCAGAGCAGGTGTGTCTTTGTTTTGACTCTGTCTACTTGATGTCAAAAGTGTTATTGTTTTATGAAGGGAAGGAGAAGAACTGCTGATGATTGACTGGATCACAAACTGTTGTTTGTTTTAGTTCAGTTTAATTTTTACTTTATTTGACAGCAGCAGCGCATATTAATAACATTTCTGAAAATATGCCAGAGTTAGACTCTCACTGTGTAAAGTGATCTCTTTACCTTACCATAGCCACCTCACAGAATCCTGATAATTGAATTCTTTTGTGGAACTTTCTGAATGAAGAAACTGAACAAAGTAGTTTTTTCGCTGCTGAATTTCTACCTTCAGTCACAGAACAATTTGTCTCCCTCAGCCAGAGCTGGTCCTGACCTCCATGGGGCCCTAAGCAAAATTCTGCTAAGGGGCCCTCCAAACTGACCGGAGGGCCACGTAAACCGTTTGCCACACAATCACACCCCAGTGTTTCCACTACAAACCCTCCTCCTTTCAAACAGTTTGCTCCATCTGTTCGTTAAAGAATATGTAGCTCTATATAGAACAGAGGAAGACATAGGAAACAATGTTTATTGAATAAAATATTTTGTGTATAATCTTCAGATGAGTGAATATTGACATTAACGTGAATAAGAAATTGTAGAATATATAAAATATATAAAATACTAAAACAAAACACTGAGCTTTGGGTCAGCTTAACGTTACTGTGAATGAATATCAAACCTTTAGTTCTGCTACATCCTCTCATAAAAGTTGTAAACACTGACACCTGCTTTGACATGAGGAAGAAGCGGGGCCCTGCGCAACTTGCATAGTGTGTGTATAGGGCCAACCAGCTCTGCCCTCAGCACCTGACCTTTAGCTGATACACACTTTCTTGCTTCTGTCCTTGCAATATCTGTATGCATATCATTTGATCTATTTTTGTTACATTATGATCCTCTAGTAAGACCAGATTTTACACAGTAGTACACAGTCATATTTGCCTGCAGATAGACACCTTCACACAAGAGGCAAAAATCACCCTGTGTGCTCATTCAAAGGACAGTCAGTATCCACAAAGAGAGAAACAAGACAGTGTGTAGAATCAGAGAAATAATAAAAGTATAAACAATCCTTCATAGTGTACAATTATGAAATAGAGTCAAATTCTTGCTGTAGCAGTGAGCAATGAATAGTAATTAATTAACTTTTGCATATTTCTTTTGTCACCTTTGTCCCATCCAAGGATAGCAGTGTCATAATAAGCTTTTTTTTTATATAGCCTAACCAAATGACTCTCCCATAGTTACCGATCACAGAAACCATAAACTAAACTACACCTCAGCTGAACTTTGTGAACTTAGTCCACTCAAGTAGACCCTTATTATTACTATTGTATCATATTTATATGGAAAATGCGTTTTGCAAGAGATGCAGGAGGGCAAAGATAAAAATTCACTGGCTTGCAACGGTCTGTGGTTGACCTTTAAATGGGGTCAAGTACAACAATTTTCCTCCCAACTTATATGCGATGACAATTTATGTTCATATTTCACCTGATACCTAACCCCCTTGCAGTTATTGTGAAAATGGTGTGGTTGAAACACTTGTCCAGACAAATGTGCAGAACAGACGTGTCCCTTATGTGAAGCAAACTGACAAGTTAACTCAAAATGTCTCTCGAGAAATCAGGGGTTCAAAAAAGAAAAGCCAGGGTACAGAGAGAGCAGGTGCACGAGGCGATATCCAAATTTCTGGCCAAAGACAAGTTTGAAGAAGTAGGCAAAGCTGAACATGACAAAGTTGAGGAGCTAAGCAGACGTAGCAAAGTTTAGCTAGCTTAACATTGACCTAGCACATTCTCTTAACTAGATTTTTAAGGAAGAAACACTGCTGCAGTGCCTGAATGAGCCTATGCAGCCTGCTGGAGTAGGTGTGGATGAGGGGCCAAACTGGAAAAACTTTGTCCCCTTGTCCATAATTGACCCTTCACTCAGCCCCTCTTCCAAACAGCAACTGTCCGATCATAGATTACTGTGCAGTCCCACATAAAGTGGGACACCTGTTCCCCCACATGTAACTTTACATACATATTTCAGACCCTTTAACAGGGTGAAACATTAAAGAGTCAACTGGAGACGGACTTGATGGACTTGAGACTCAGCTGACTCAAGGAGTGCAAGAATTAGGTGACGTTAGCCAGCTATACTTATGAAATCCGCTATTGACAGCTTTTGTTTTAGCTGAGAAAATCTATGGTTGTCAGCTGGAAATGAAAAGCTGCTTTTGTTGAATTCTCTGTGGAACTGAAGACCTTGTGTTTCAAAAATTACTCATTTCAACATTAAATCTGCCACTGTTATCGCTGTAAACTGCACATGTGCAGTGTGAGAATGGAAAACTTGACAGGCACAGCAACAGTAACTAAGGAGGGCGGGGCTTAGCTGAGGCTGGCCTGACCACCACTGTCTCTGAAGTCAGTGTCACTGTTGGTTTGCCTCGGCTTCAACGGCTTCATATTTTATAATGTCAGAGAGGATGTAAAATATCATATAGAAGAAGGGACGTTTGAGCAGTCAGCCTTTTCTTATCGAGCAGCACTTGGAACACCATAACCACAAAACTAAGGAACATAGCCCCCTGACTTGTTCTCCAAATCTATTAAAACATTACTGGACAATCAAACATGCTGTCATAACCTGGAGTGGTGGTTATGTCATTGTTGTTTATGTTAGTTTTTGTTTTTTTTGTTTTTTTTTGTCTGTGGTTACGTGCATATGTGCTTTTGCACAGTATGTTTTCTTTAAGATTGTTTCTATTTTTGTTGTTTTGTATGCTGTCATTGAATATTTTTTATTTGCCATCAACCTGTGGGAGTAAATTAATCGTAGGGCTGAATCTGATATATTTACACGGTGGACTGGATGTTGATGGATGAATGTGTCCCTCCTTAAATAAAACAAACATAAAATGAAATGAAACAAAATATAGGACAGAAGAATTCAACAGAATCAAAAACTACAGCCTCTTAAATGACCATAAAACACTTAACACTCTCACTGAAACAGCTACACTTCAAAGCCTAAACATTATAACCTTTATGGAGGTAGGATATATTGGAGGACTTCTGAATTATACTGCATCAGTTTTGGTGAAGTGTACTTAATAAACAGTCAACTGAGTGTACAGGCGTCAACATACAACATACTGGAACACAAGTGAAAGATTTATCTAAGGTGTATAAACAGCTGAAGAAGTGACCATATTTGCACTTTTGAAAAAGTTTTGTTGTCATAAGTTTGGCTGTTTCAAATTCATGTTAAGAAACAATGCTTGTTGGTACACCAACAACATCCAGAATGATATTGTTTTCGTAATAATGACAAGAGATACAGTAGATTTAACTGTTTGTACTCACTTTTGTTCCTCAAATCTACGAATCAGATTTAAAGTAGTAAGATTCATGCAAATGTGTATGCACATGTTGCATTTCTCTTGAAGTACGTACAGTAATAAAATAATTCCTGACACTGCTGATTTCCACCTGTGTCATGTACCTTTGACCACCAAACTTTGAGGACAGATCGCACAGGGCCGTCGCCTCCTGAGACATTCCTGACACGAGACACTGTTAAATAACTCAGCCTTTAGGCTCACCTTTGGCCTGTCAAAGTCCCTGCAGACGGGGGGGAGAGGAGAAGGGGGAGGGGGAGAAGGGAGGGAGGAGAAGGAAGGAGGAGGAGAACAGGTGGAAGATAATAGTTAACAGCTAAGCAGTGACAGGTGAGCTCCTCCTTTGGACTGGGACACTGAGCAGACGAGCTGGTGAGTTTAATTTAAAAACACTATACAGTTTTACCTGAGATTTATATTCACATATCTCACAACTGTTATATATAAAAAGTATATAAAGGCCCATTTCAGATAGCTAAAAATATCCAGCATCTCATACAGCAGTGGCTCCTAACCAAGGGGTCAGGAAATAGTGAGCAGGCTGGGAAACAGGAAAAAAGTTTGTATTCTTTTATTTTTTGAGACTATCCTCTAATCTTTGCATTTTTCTTGTAAATGACTGGATGATTTAACCTCTTGAAATCTCTCATTGACATTGCTTTGGTTTAAGGGGTCATACAAGCCAAAGAGGTTGGGGATCACTAACATGCAGATCAATTTGAATTTCTCTATACAAACATAGCGGATGAGTTGTTTTGTTGAGGGTGAGCTGTGCTGCTTTTGGTAAATAAAGTTTTATGAAGGTAATATAGTTAACGTGGGTTGTGTTTACATCACATCAAGTGTCTTCTGAGTCTAATACTTGATCTAATCAAGACCATCAGGATTGGCCAGATTACTTTAAAATGAAGTCAGTTATTAAATAAAAATTCTGGGCTGATCTGATGACATAATCCCGATTACATAATCCATTATTACCAAACTCCTGTTAACCATATAATCTCCACAGTGCCCACGTGGTTGGGCACAGCTTTGGGTGCATCTTTACGAATTTGCATTGTGGAGCCAAGCACTGTTTAAACCCATTGAACTTCATTTTAAATTCTAGTGGAGATTCCAAAGTTTCCAAAGATACAAAGACAAAAGTGTGTGTAAATGATGTATAGGACATAGACATTTTTGTCATTAAAACTGTCTTGGGTTTGAATTTTGCACTGAGCATCAATTAATTTTATCTCAGCGTTGGGAAAATGTATATAGGATTTTCTGTATATGTATATATGTAAAAATTTAATCACTAGAAGTGCCAGTATAGCATGGAGGATTGCGGAGCAGCCAAGTGCACACGCACCTGCAAGTGTCTATGCTGGGACACCTCCCCTCCCCTTTGGATCTGACTGTATATATTCACAGCAGTATTTTTCTGTAGGATAATAACCATAAGTGATCCGATTCAAATTTTAGATTAATCTAGAATTACTCAGAGCAAGAAACAGTTAAATGTATTTTATAAGATTATAAACATGTTATTTTAACATTAATAATAACAAATTTGAGCCTAAATAATATGTGACAAGGCTGGAAACAAGTACAAAAACAAAAACAAAAAAGTTTGACATATTGCATTGAAAGTAGGGTCACTTTCTTTCAAAATCTGAGTACTTTAACACAAAACTTCAGTGAGTTTTATTTTTCAATGAAAGCAACAACTGACTCCAAAGCACAAACTGTTTGGATCTGTTATGTGCTGGGTCATTTTGACCCGTCTGTTTGAATACATTTGCTGTTGAGTCAGTGTGCTCTTAGATCACTCAGTAAAGTTTGTGTGCTGAGCTGTTTATTCAATAAGAATACTTTCTTTCTTTTTTTTTCTGTTATTGTTTTGACAGCTTTGTTGGATATTTGTTGTATTTACAGATGAACACATAAAAACACACAGAAACAACACAGGCAGAACTGTATGACACAAACATTCAGTATCCTACATAAACATAATGTAACATAATGTCAGTCAGTCAGCACGTACACATCAGCTCACACACAGCTGTCCACATACCGGCACACACATCTTTTACAACCTTCCCGTATGGAAATTACAGTCTAATTAAATGATTAAAGTGACATTCAAAGTCCAGGCTGTGTTTTAAAGGAGAGTCGTCACCTCAGTCAGCTGTTATTAACCATTAACTTCCTCCAGTGCGCTGACACATTGAAGATTAACTTTTCATCTGAAGCTATCAGCACTTCTATGACTCCTTTAGGTCTCAGGTTATCTGTTACCTGCTTAAAGGGTGACAGTAGTGACAGGCAAAGAGAAAGACAAAGGGTTATAAATAAATCCGACTGCAGCTGTTGCGTTGCTGAATTAACAAACTGAACACAGCACTGGACCGTAGGCAGGAGCTGAACCCATGGGTGCAGCAGGGGACTCACAGCGTCAGTACATGAGGCAAATGCTCTATTATTTGAGCTACCAGGGCACATGGTTCACATCCACAACTAGCCAGGGTCCAGATTTTTGAATGCGCGCACTCCACTGAGCTGGCTGTTTCTCTAATGAAGTGTAACATTTCAGTCTGATATCAGACTAGTCCATAACCACAAAAAAGTGCATGTACAGTTTGCCTTAGTTTTTACTGGTTCAATTTAATTTTGTAGTTGTTACAGCATGACCAATGCAACCATTTCACCACAACACATTTAAAAGTCAGGCTGAAGTTAATCCGACTTTATAAAAGTAACACTTAAGACATTTGAGGGACTAAAATTCATATTATTTGATTTTAGATATTTCAAGACTTAAAGGACCTCATGTTTTTAATTAGGCCTAGTTTATATCTTCTTTTACTAAGATTTCATATATATTATATATTTTTTATTTTAGATTATTTAAATAATTTGAATCCTTGTTTATTCTATGTATGCACTCAGAGTGAAACTGTACTCCTGTAAGGGGTCCTTGGCTGAGAAAAATTGAGAACCTCTAGTCTACATCACATATGTTAAGAGTATTTTCTGTTTTATTACATAGATTTAGCAGTTGATAGGCTATGGTAATATTTGGAGATAAATGTATGGACTACAGACATCAAATTGTGTTGACTTTAATTAAAAATGGCAAAGGAAAATGACATAACATTTTTTTTGTTTTTTGTGTACATTATTAACCCTCTCCTCCATGATAGGACATGGCCCAGTACAAGCCGAGGGTGATTTCTCTGACCAAGAGGCCGGGTCATACATTTGGCTTCTACTTGAGGGTGGAGCGAGGTGAGGAGGGTCACCTGATCCGCTGCCTGGAAATGGGAGGCCCAGCTGAACTGGCTGGCATGAAAGATGGAGACCGCATCCTGCGGGTCAATGGAACATTTGTTGATGGACTGCCCCATTCAGAGGTAATGTGGAATTACTGCAGTGCTTTAATTAAATCAATAATAACTCCTAGACAGATATGGATGCCAAGAGATGACTACATGTGCTGAAGCAAAAGGTTATCAGATGAGTAAAAAAAATATAACTGAATACATCAATAAATAATGCTGTTACTTATATAATCAATGAAATGGAATGTAAAAAGAAACATAAGACTTGACATTTCCATTACCACCAAACAGTTGACAAAATTAAATAAAATGAAAATAATACATTTCAGGTGTGGAACACATTTAATCATTTATCTAATCCAAATTTTCCCAATGCAAGATTGTCTTACTAGCCCATTCAAATATTTTTTGATAATGAAATGAACCTGTCGATGTTAGTGGGCAACAATGTTAGCTAACCACCACTACTTGGACCTTTTGTTTCGTATATTTGACATTAAGGGAAGAGACAGAGCTATAGAATGACAACCCAAGACTTATTTCCATTGTGGTTCTTAATGAAGACACAAGACATGCACATGAAGATGAAGATGATGTTTTGAAGATAGAAGATAGAAGCATGGTGTCTGGGAACTTCGCAGTAGTTTTTGCAGGCTGACTTTGTTAGTGTTAGCTTGCCGGCCATTGCTAAAATGTTTTAGCTTGTTTTACAAGAGTGGTGAGAAAAATTAGAAATGTTGTGAGGAGAGCTGAAGAAAAGATAAATGATTAAATATCTGTCAAGATCCAAAGCAACAATAAGGAAACAGAGGGATTGAAACATGAATTGTGAAGCCGGGTACTGAAATTTCAATTCATATATCAACTAAGTGGAAAAAAATAATATTTTTAAAGGGGTGTGCATAAGGCTGACATGACACAGTCATAACCATGAAGGAATCTATGTTTATGACTGCTGTCATTAAGCATCATTCAGTCATTTATGTAACTTTTAATGCAAAGTTGACATTGTTTGGAAACCCTATAACTTTTCATTAAAAACGACATAATATTTAATGACAGTGTTCATAAATATTCAGAAAGATTCCTTTATGGTCATGTAATTGTTATGATAGTGTCATACAGTCTTACACATGCCTCTTTTCATTTAGTGTCACCAAGCTTTTTGCTAGTTTTTTTTTTTTTTTTTTTTTTTTGGTTTTTAAAGAAAAAATTCTACTTTTTCTCTCTGTCTTTTTACACAATCATTCAACTAATAGTATTTGTTGTTGTATTTGTGTTTCATTTATTTATTACACAGCTTTCCTAAATACTTGATTCTGATTGGTCAATTCTAGTTGAGTTCCCAGCATTCTAAGGTCTGTTATTTCTGTTTAGCTGACTATTGCTATGGATGCAGTTGTGATCATACTCTGGAGGAGCAATATAATTATTTTTGAATCAATAAAATCAACTTTAGACTTTTTAGGGGGTCAAAAAATGCTTTTTTTTCATTTAGCCTAAGTAGCTGTTTATTAATGTATGTAATGATGACAGTTTAAGACCCCTCTGCTTTGCGTCACGGTTCTCTCAACCACCCTGTTGTTGTTTAATTTTGCAATAATGACCTGCTCACTGAGCATGATCCCTTTCTTGTCTGATAACTTTTTATTACATTCATTGTCAGTTGTGGGGCTCCATAGTCTGAAGGCATTATGCTGTGACAGGAATCGTTCTTAAAACCCATGTGTTTCTGTGGGACAGGTGGTGGACATTGTGAGAAACTGTGGAGCATCAGTCACGTTCCACATCCTGGATGAAGATTCCTACAAGCAGGCCAAAGCACAGGGAGTGAGCCTGTACAGCCCTCATAGCTCTCCAGTCGTCAACGGTGTGGCCAAACACAATCCAAAACCCAAACTCTGCTACATGGTTAAGTCCAGCTCAGGTTTTGGGTTTTCTCTTCGCTCAGTCAGAGGTGAGCTGGCTGACAAAGCACTCTTTTTTTAATGGATTTATGAGTTGTAACTTTTTTAACAGATATTGTTAAATATCATAAATACTGTTATCTATGAAATTTAAAATGAGAACAATTCTAGTTTGATGTATTTTCACCATGGTGAAACCGTTGTACTGTAATAGCCTATGGTGCAGACTGACTGATTAAATTTGGTACTAAGCAACTTTGTAAACTGTGTCAAAAAATCATAGTTACAGTACCACAATCTTCTCCTTCCTGTCCAGTCTTAAATAATATAAGTATACTATTTTATTTCAAAAACTTTGTTTGGACAAATTAATTGTCAGGCTATGTAATCATACATTTACCTTTCCTCGTCTATCTCCTTCACACTTCTTCCCATCCAGCCTTCTTTAAGACACAGATAAAAACAGGGACATAACAACAGCGACTGTCCCCAGACATATAGTAAGGAAAAAGCAGAGCAAAGCAAGTGCCATATTGATGGAAAATGAAGAAATCCAGCCAAAGCACTTTGCTCAACCTGACAAGCAAAAGATGTTCTTAATAATAGCTTAAGAGTTATCTATCAAGTATTAGAAAATGCTTTGTTATAGTGTGGTGGTATGATTGGTATCGCACTTAATAGAAATGTCTCTGTAACCTCAGCTGAAATATCTGTATCTTTGAACATTTCTGCTTTTTTTCCCTCCTTATTTTCTATAACATCTTTTCTAGGTGAGCAGGGTTTGTTCATGACAGAGGTGATCCCAGGAGGCGTGGCTCACAGGGCGGGGGTGAGAACCAACGACCGTCTGGTGGAGATCAACGGGGAGAACGTTGAAAACTCCACACACGATGAAGTAGTGGACAAGATCAAGCTGGCCGGCAGCAGCCTGGTGTTTCTGTTGGCTGATGAGGAAACAAACAAGTACTACCAGAACAAGTATACAAAGATTGGAGCATGGTTAGCCACAACCAAGTACCTCCCACACAAGCCACGCCTTATCAACATCACCAGAGGATCTGACGGCTACGGCTTCCTGCTCAGGGAGGAGCCCAATCAAACAGGCAAGGCCACAATCAGTGTGTTTATATTACAAATAAGCAGTGGTGGAAGAAGTACTCAAATATAACACATTATTTCACATAAAAGTCATTCATCCAAATATTACCTAAGTAAAAGTACTGGAGACTGGAAAGTATTATAATCAAAATGTACTTAAATCAAAAGTAAAAGTATTTGTTCTACAAATTAAACAATATATTTTACATTATTAGATTATTAACACTGATGAAACAATGTGCTAATCAGTGGAGCTAGTCTTAACTACCTTATACAGTGAAGTTCAGTGATTCACAACCTGAAATTCCTATTAATATTTAAGATATTTTTG
>JAJHUR010138908.1:870-19313 GCA_027495735.1 Lutjanus campechanus
TGATTTTAAAGTGATACTCCACCCTGTGAGAATAAGCCATTTTGTATGTACTCACCACTATGCCGATGTGATGATGGGTGAAGGTCTTCAGTTCACCAAACAATCCTGGAGTTTTAGGAGAAACAGGGTAGCAGCCTCATCCTGTACAATGGCAGTGAATGGTGGCCACGGATAAAACGTTAAAAATAGCACACAAAACAAACACAAAATGTCTCCATCCTGCTTGTGTGGTGTAGTGTCTGCGAGCCGCGAAATTAAAAAATAACGGCAAAAAACGCCATTTTCGCCATGTTTTTAGCTGAAATGTCAGCTGTAGCATGTAGCCAGTAGGATGTAAACATGGCGTTGATCTCGCGAGACTTCGGCATGTGCGGCCATTAGGATGTATACGAAGTCTCGCGAGATCGACGTAAGTAGTTATTTATAAAACCTTACTACATGGAAATGATATTATAAGCAAAGTCTAAGCTTAAGTGATTTTCCTGCTGGTTGTGTAGGGGCATTGCAGCCTGTAGTAATCTTGGCATTTATGAACAATGTCAAAGGATTTATCAATTAAAGGTGCGAGGAATTAATTAGCAGCACACTTCTTAGCAGTGTGTTTGTCTTAATTTGTCAACCTACTGTTAAATCCGCAAATAATTATAATAAAATTGCTGACCTGGAAGGCAGGGGCTGTCACTTTTAATATAATTTGAGATTTTAGGCCACAGGTGCTTAAGTTAAAAATTTTCTTCCCAGATTCTGCTCAGTATCTTTTATGAATTGTACTTAAGTTCAAGGTACAAATCTAAGAACATTTTTATAAATAAGGGCCATCCGACTGTAATTCCAATTTACATTTGTAAATTAGTCTGACAATGACATGAATAATGTGAAATTGTGCTATTAAATTATGCCTATTTCTGACTGTTCCCTCTCTGCATACAGGCACAAGTAACCTTTGTATGGCCAGTATTGCTTGCAAATTTGCACCACCTTCTCCACCCCAGTCTCGTTGTTATGTACAGTCAATGATTAGGGAGTTTTTGTTTTTTTTTAAGACAGCAATAAAACCGGCCTAATATGACAAACCTCAGACTGTAGCTAAAGGCGAAGGCAGCATGAGAAGGTGAGTTTCTCGTTTTTCCCAAAGCTCTGTTGGAGGTAAAAGAAATTGCCGAGACCAGACATGCCACTGGGCAACGCAAAGAGGGAATGAGAAATTAATGGATTACTCAGTCAGGAAAGAGGAATCTCTTTGCTACTTTATTGGGCTTAGTGAGAATGTCTGTGAATATGGAGCTTGAAAGAATTGCTTCAAACTAACTGTATATTCAGGGCTTTGGCTCAGGCTATTGTCCCATAATTACCTGTTGTTTATACAAGGGATGGGCTGGTTTGGTGTGGCACAGACTTCCTGCACAAACAGGAGGGACCGAGCAAATCCAAGGTTCACAGATGAGACGTTTAAGCCCTGTCGAAACGTAGGTGAAACAATATCAGCCAATAATTGTTAACTTAAGTAACATCTTGGTGGGGTTTTGCTTTGATCAACAGCTTATCTGCTTTGTAATGATGACACAAGTCCCACCAATCTGAGACAGAAGCATGTTTACGTAAATTTTAATAATTAATGTTATTTGCAGGTACACACTATACTGCTTGCGAGAGGATTAAGGTTAACTGAAATTATAACAAAATTATACTGTTTTTTTTTTCCTTCTACTTATTATGACTCACTTGAACAGGTGAGGGAAGGGTTTTATTGGTAAGTGATTGGGCCTCATAACCTATATTTTTTGACATGAGCTGGAAAATCGTTGAATTTCCTCAGGAGCATGTGGCATTTAACTGTACACTGTAAAAAAAAAAATCACAAAATAATTTAGTGCGAGGGTCAGCAACCTTTACAATCAAAAGAAACATTTTTGATCAAAAAAGAAAAATTCAAATCTGTCTGGAGGTGCAACTATTAAATAATGTATTTTCCTCAGGGACTTTACTTATATGGGCCTGGACAGACATGAATATAAACAGCAACTTTACAGGTCGGTGGCAGAAAACTACCAAGAAACTCTGATTTTCAAGACGAGCCACCAGCAAAATTTAGAGGAAAGGCCTCTGAACTGTAGTTGAGGAAATATTAAAACACTAAAAAACACAGTCATGTAGACAAAGTCATCTGACACGGATCTATCGGGCAACACTGGATGTTGTTTGACGTCTCGTCACAGTTTTACAAACTGTCTTAAATTTTGTTTTTCTTGTGATGCTCTGTTCTGTACATGCAAGAATCTATTGCACGTCCGTCCATCCTGGAAGGGGCATCCAGGTCTCTGCCATTTTTCCCTGTTAAAAGGGTTTTGGGGGGAGTTTTTCATGACTCGTTTGAGGGTTTACACAACAGGGGACGTTGCACACTGTGCAGACTGTAAAGCCCCCTAAGGCAAATTGTGATTTTGGGATACAATTAAAACTTGACTTGACTTGACTTGTACAGGCTACACATTTTTACAACTGGAGGATGCAAGAATCATAAAAATGTTTTTGTTTTTGCTGACCCCTGATTTAGTGGAATCAACTTTTCTCATTAACTTGGCATTATTCTTACTCTTATTATTAATTATTTATTCAAGTTAATGAAACTTAAGATTTCTAGTATTTACTGTAAGAACTTATAAAGTTGAGTTCTTCTAACATGAAGTCTTTACTTGAAACGACGAGTTGAATAAATGTACTGGAAAGAATTCAATCAACTTACTAAATTAAGTTTCTAAAGAAACATGATCAGCACATTAGCAGACTACCCAGCATGCATTGTTTCAAGGTTAAAACTCTTTTAGACCTTCTATTTTATAGTTGATTACTTCAATTTGCCTTTTCAAAGTCACTCAACTTAAAATTTTAAGGACGCCTGGACACTTTTTTACTGATGTGCAGTAGGTGTTTACATCTTAATAGGACTGCATGGGAAGCTTGGTTCTCTAAAGTTCTGAGTTTGTCCACTGTGGTTAAAGTAGAACAACGGTGAGAGGACAAATTACAAACAGACTGTCTTATTTAGTAGCCGGTATGTTTGCTGGAATGTGTCCTTTTTGGTGAACTAGAGCGGTAACCTCTCACAAGTCACAAGTCACAAGTCATAAGCTGAAATTAAAGGCAGTTTGTTTTCTCTAGCTGGGCTTGATTAGCAAAGGCAACATTCGGCGCACATGCAACATTTATAAACTTTCTTAAGAGCATAAGTGCAGTTTACTTAGTCTCTTGTCGCAGAGGCAAAAGGTCAGCAAGAGGCTGATGTTTGGAGAAGCACATTAAATGTTGGTTTACCCCTCAGAGTTATTTTTGAGACTTTATTGACCACAGCTGGCTCCTGTATGACTAACGCTATATAATACAGGGAGATTAAACCTGGGTTGGCACATTATCACGTTCAATAGTCCTATGACTAATTCCGTTAAAACGTAAAGAGGAATGTGCTCTGAGATTGAAGAGAATTATGTAAATTAATCCAAAAAAATCTTTATTAACAGAGTTCAAAGCAGGTCACAGCAAACACCACCTTTGAATTTGATAACAAAGTTTTCTCTGTGCACTGGAACACAACAGCTATGAGCACTTAGCACTACATGCACTAAAATGCATATTCTGTAACTCTGTTGGCAAATTAATGTCTCATCACGTCATGTTATTTTGCTTATTTTTGGTTGAAGAGAAGTCATGAGCCAAGCATACTCCAATAACTTCTATGAAGTTGATCTTGAGTCAGAGATATCTTGACTTTGACTGGTCCCTCAAGATCTAAAACCACTAGATCTTACACTTCCCATAATGCAACTCAATGGCATCTTTTGTCAGACCCAACATGAATGATTAACATCAGTGCCTTTCAAACTTCACATTCGGTATTCGGTTGATACCAAGTGTTGGATCGTGCATAAGTTCAAATGAAGGGCATGGAAGGCAAAAGAATATGTTAGCACCTTTTAATTTCACATGGGTGTTTTCCCTCACAGATGTGTAATTTATGTCTGAGGGTTTTTTTAATCTTTTTCATACCCATGTTTTTTTTTCAGTCTTAAAGACACTTGCACAAAGACTCTAAAACAGCATTTTCATTGCACCTGTTTTGGTGAAGTGCAAACTGAATTAATCACTTTGTAACTAATGAACACGAGCCTCGTTCCCTCCTGACTGAGCTGATGGTGCTCATGTTGTCAGCTGAATAAAGACCGTGTGGTGCAGACTCGCAGCAGAGAGAGAGTGTGCAAATATGGACAGAAATGTCAGCGCGATATAAAAAAATTTCTTTGATCATGCAGCATGAAGTGTGCAACTTGGGCCACACTGCAGACTGGCGTCTCTGTTACAGTGAGAAACAGAAAGATAATAGCCACGTCATATGCGCTCGTCTCCTCTTCTTGTCTCCCTCGTGGCATCATGGTGCGTTCAACTTCAACTGGGAAGTCAGAATTTCCGAGTTCCCAGTTTTCTCAAACATTCTGAAATTGTTGTAAAATTTAATATTAATTCATATTGATTCTGACAGGGTGGTTCCATTTAAAAAAAAAAAAATCAGAATACATGGGCGCTCACAGACACAGATTTTTTAGCTTTAGTTAGTCCCATGCAATAGTCAAAATGTGTTACTTCAACCAAAATTATGATGAAACAATATTACCTACTGAAGCTTCAACCATGCCCCAGTTGCAGATAGTGTACGAAGACATGATTTGAAAATGTTTGTTTTGGTTTACTGACCACATTCTAACACACTCATAAAGAAACACATCAGACATTCTGAGGGAGATAATGATAAAGTCTTTCTCATTTCCCCGATGCTTCTTCAATCCAATAACCTCTTCTTTGTTGGTGTTCTATAGGATATCTGAAGTGAGAAAGGTAATAAGAAAACACAGACAAATCTTTATACCTTCTACATTGAATGTAGAACAAAAGAACAAAGATCTCAGTGTGTCGTCTTCTGTATTTTCCCCAAATCCATGTGTCACATCTCCCACAGCGCGGTCCACTCATCATCAGCAGTAATTTGATTTTGTCGTTGACGATGACAATGATGGAGATGGCAATAATCCCCGCTATGCATTCACAATGGAATATTTCCCAGTAGCCTCTATTGATCGGTACTGTTATTTGCCATGAGGATCAGTGTGATAATTAAAAACTAAACACATTTAGCATCTGACTTCCAAGCTTTTATTACCTCCGATAGTTCAGCGGGAAGAAGAAAAGGTCATACTGAGGGATGGAGCGCTGGACGGCCAATGGGTTTGACAGGTCCAGGTTTGTTTTGGATATGGTGGAATCTAATTTATTGTATGAAGACAGATTAGTCTGTGATGATGTCTTTACCACAGACATCTCCTGAAATTCTTAAGAATTGTGTTAGAAGCTTCAGTGTGCTTGATATTATTATTATTTTGATGCTGTTTCTCTGTTACTCAACAGTGCAGAGAAGAGAGATATGACAATTATAGGGAGGATAAAGAATGATGATGACAAGCATCAGAGTAGTGCACTTTGGAAATGTGGTTAAAACTACTTAAGTGTAGTTTTTCACAGATGCTGGATCACAAAACAACACCTGCAGTAAGTCTGTTACTGTATATCAAAATAGAGTTAAATTTAACATCAGTGCAATGTGCAGATATTTTGTCTACAGCTGGATATTGTTTAAAAAATTTATGATACAGATACCTTCACCAATACCTTGACTTCAATACCAGTTTCTGGACGATACTTTTTTCAATGCCAATTTTAGCAAATCCATTTTTACAGAAAGAAAATTACATTAGCAGTGAGCAGCTGGAGAAACTGTTTACTCTGCCTATGTTACTCAACCTGAATAACTGGACAAAAATAAAGAAACTTATGGAATATCTGTACAGGATGATATAAAATAATAACGGCCGGGTATTTAACTGCTGGGGCGATATTTATGTTTTTAGACTTTTATTTTGAAATTTTATTTTCAAATTACGTGTTTGCTTCAGCTTCCTTGTCTTTCCACTGATTCTCTGCTATGTTTTTCTGCAGTTGTTAATTGGCAAAAGTCAGTCTGTTTGCCGATGTCAGGTGTATTTATTGTACCACTGCAATGGTTCTGAAAACCATCAACCAAATCAGCTTGTTTATTTCTCTACTTTTACTTGTCGTTCTGCAAGCAACACCATGTTAGCTGTCAGAAACACTCACACTGCTCGCCCCCAGGTTATTTATCTCCGCCACAGCAAGGAGAGGATGCGCCATACTCTTTAGGTGTCAGAAGTTAGCACTGAATGATAAAGCAAGTTCAGTACCCAGACCTACTTTTGTCTGCCTTCTGCCGGCAAATTTCCAGTGGAACAAACAGTAGAAATAACATTAATGTGTTATGGACTGCTAACCAACCATTCTGTTCAGAAAAACAACAAGTTTAAATGGCTTTGCTGGTCCTACGCCATGTTCGGTGAACCAGGTTTTAACAACAGTACAAAGACACAAATGCAGCACATACGATCAATAAATCACATCTGTCAGTCAACACGTCTAATGGGATCATAGCGTCCAACATACCGAGGCTCTAACAAGTGATAACACGGTCCATATGGCAGGCAGATTACAACCACTTTTCTTTTTCTCTTGACTGTCTGCACACGCTACAAAAATGTGCATCTTTAAAAAACTATTTAATCTTGTGTTAATTTAAAATCATGCAAATTCTGAGCTCACAAATGTCGGCAGATTCTTTGAGAAACTAGAGTCATCTACCCTATTCCAAAATGTTTTTTCTTGCCCTTACTCTCTTTTCCAGTTTGAGGCCTGCACTGCGTGGCGGGTGATGTTGGGGGGGGGGTGCTCGGCTAAAGATGAGCGAGCTAAGACAAATGGCTTCTCTCGCTGCTATTTGGCAGCTGGGGCTCCTCAATGGCTCCCTGAAGACGCAACACTTAAGAACGACAATAAGGTGGCAGGAGCTCTCTGAAGTCCAATAGCACTGAACATGATAGAAAAGTCTGTAATCTGAAATCACAGCTGTCTACGTCTCGTTACTGGGGACACAACAAGGGTCCAACGGCTCCCCAGAGGTCAAGGCATGATGCCAGAGACATCAGTAAGTTTCATGAGAATACTTCATCACTTGTGTCTTCCATGGGTGTAAAAAACTGGGCCAACAGTCCATCTTCTATCAATAAAACCCGAGACACTGAAGCAGCTGTTAAACAAAACAATTTGTTTTTGCTGTCATATGATAGACATTCAGGAAAATGATCTGTACAGGAAAAAAAAAAACTTTGAAATGTGTTATTTATACATGTTTGTCTGGCTGTGTAGAAGCTAGGTCAGGGCAGAGAAAGCTGTGCAGTTAATGGTTTTGTTCCCTTTGTTCATATTCCCTGAATAAATCTTGTTTGCAAAGTAAATCATAAATACCCTGTAATGGGAGAGATCAGACACCTTTATGGTTCCTAGGGCATCAGTAGCTCACAACTGTATGCAATACTTTGCAAAGAAAATAAAAAATGCTGCATTCTGTAGAGAAATAATATCTTAATATTTAGGCTATTTTAAATTCAGGTTGTTTCTGTGTCTGAATAAACTTTACAGTGGTAACATTTAAAAGAATAGGAGGGTATTTTGGGAAATACGCTTGTTTGTCTTCTTGCATAAAGTTCTACAATCTTTTATGGCCAACTCAGAATTTTGCCACTTGAATCAGATTGGGCTGTTCAAAAAGAAGATTTGATGATTTCTCCCTTTCTTTTTTTTTCCAGTTTAGCACCATACTAAACTCCGATATCAGTCTACTTGAGTATGTTTTACAAGTAAGTTTCATGTTTTAACGCCTTTCTTTGTCATCTGTGATGTGAAAACGTTCCACACAGTCAGAGAAAGTAAAGCTGCTATTATGCTTTCCGCGTCTGCAAATGCTCCAGTGTCCACCGGAGTCCGTGTGACAGACTCCGTGTGTGGACATCTATGGAACCCACATTTGTTGTGGGGTACATTTGTCCAAATTGTCTCCAGAATTAAGTATAAACAGATCTAATAGGCTTCTGTGGGGTCAGCAGTTGCCAGTGTATGCATCTGTTTGGGACTATAGGTGAGTCCTAAAAGTGTCTGTCCTGCTGCTCATAGTTCAGGTATAAAATTCCAGCATAGCATGGGTCTTCTCTCCTTGCCTGCTGACAGCATGTCAGCCACTGCAGCACGTCACTCTTCTCCACTTCCATCACAGTTAGTTTTATGGTTAGTGGTGACTTAGAAGCTCAGTTTTAAAATGTTAACAGCCTGCCATGCAAAGACTGTTTACAAGCCACTTGTTTCGCTGTCTTTCATCAGTTAGCTACAAGCACATGTTGTCACAAGGACTTTTATATAACTGAACTAATTAATATAAAAATGTATTTATGATTCCCCTCATTTATACTTTGTCACTGAACTACTGCGCATTTTTGTACGCAAGTTAAGTAAAGTAAGTTTTATCAAGTTATTGTAATGCACAGTGACACAAAAAAAAACCAAAATGACTGCTTCACTTAAAGAATCTCAGTCAACTGAGACGTCTCCAGCTGATGATTTGAATCTTTGACATTCATGGGGGAAGCTTCTATATATCTTAACATGTAGTTGATCTGATATTCAACTTGTTTCTGTCTGAACGAACCTTGCAGTGGTCACATTTAAAGGAATGGGAAGATATTTTGTGAAATATGCTTGTTTGTTTTTTGCAGAGAGTTAGATGAATAGATTGATACAGCTTGTTAGCGTAGCTTAGCATAATGGCTGAAAACTGCTAGCATGGCTTTCTAGACACCTTTTATGAATTCTGGACACAGCTAAGCTAGCCGTTTCACCTTGCTCCCAGTCTTTGTGCTAAGCTAACCGTCTGCTGTCTGTAGCTTCATATTTAATAGACAGATATAAGAGCGGAATCGATCTTCCTCTCCAACTCTCCGCCAGAACGAGAATATTTCCCAAATTGTTGAACTATTGCTTTTACAAGCGCCACTCCACTTTATTGTTGCGCAGATAAACAGGGCCACCTCGCCACTGAGCGCCCCGAGATCATACAGTGCGCTGCCGTCTAATACAACTCACGAAAGCATTTTATCTCTCTAATAAATTAACAGCGTGGCCATAGGCCCTCGCCAGGAGCAAACACAAGCACTCCCCTGGGGAAGGCAATTTAAAGGGAGAGAGGAGGGGGACAGCGCATCAGGCCACCGCTTGGACGAATCGAATCGACCTTAAAGACGATCCAGTGAGAGATGCAGCAGAAATTGATGGCCACGTGTCAATGAGATGGAGACAATGAGGGCGAAAGGTAAATGTCCCTGGGTAGATGTTTGTGCATGAGAAGTTTACATTGGGCCTCTCACTGTGTGTGTGTAAATCATGAATATCCTCGCGGCCACCGCTGTTTAAGGCCCCTTTGGAGCAATTTCACCTATTTTATTAAGCAGTATCAATTTATATATTTCAGTGGAAGTGGATATATGGCACGCCGTTCGAATGGATCCTTTCATACGTGACCGAATCAGATGATGGATGTGGCTTTACTAATCAAATTCATTGTGTTTAGCCACTTGGGAATTTGGCCCAGTGAAAACAAGCCTTGCATGTTTATGAAATGCAACACAATGACAATTATGTTACATAATCTTAAATTATAAACGCTTTCTATGAACTCAAATAATAATAATTCATACCACAGTGCACCATTTGAAAGACTGCAGCTCAGAAGAAAGTAAATCAAAGGAGACATATCAACATGAATGATTGAAGATAAAATCACCAGACCATAACATGGACTCGACCTCCATTGAGACGCATCCATCCATCTCTCTCATCACTTCATTTTAATACCATTTATATTTTAGCTGGTGTCTGGCTGACCCAATATGGTTCGTGAAAATAGCACATGGTGACATTTCATTGGTCAGTGTTTTCTTTTCTATTCCATATTTCATACACTGTAAAAAAAAAAAAATCATGCAGGAATTTAGTGGAATCGACTAATCTTTTCTTATTAACTTCACAAGTTTTACTCTCAACTCAAAAATGTCTCATATTTATTTTCGGAACACTGCAAAACTTAAAAACATAAATTCTTCTAACTTGAAGTCATTTGACTTTAAATGATGATTTAACTAACATACAGAGTTCAATCAGCTCATTAAATGACGTTTCTAAAGAAACATGATCGGCATATTAGCAGACTTCCCAGCATGCATTGTTTGATAGTTAAAACTCTCCAAAGACCCTTCTTTTTATATAGTTTGAAGAAAACATTTATGATGAAAACTTGCTTTGCATCCTTAATACACTTTAAAATAAGTCACGGTTGCTTGTTTTCACAATAATGAAAACATTGTTAACCTTGATGAAGGTTAGTATTGAACTTAGTCCCCAACCCCTTACACCCCTTAGGGGGCAACTCGCTTCAAAGCAGACTTCATAGATTGAATATTAGTAGGATTTCAACCTATTTAATAAATATTAATATAAAAAATATTTTTGCTTCAACTCACTATTTGGACTGCAGTAGTCATTTTTGGACACGCAATTGTTACATATTTCTTCTTTAAGTTAAAACAAATAGTTTTTCTTTACAGTGTAATTAACCTCTTGTTTTGTTTTAATACTGGAGCAGAAATGCGTGTTCAAACATCTGAGTAAACTAATTCAGAATGTAAAATGTGTAAATACATAAACTGAGAAACAGCACTGACAAGGATGTGCCCTGCTGTAGTTTTTTACCTCAGCTGACTTGTTGGACAAACTGGTCAGTTAGTTAGCAGGTCTCCTATTTGAATAAGCAAATCCCCGCTGTAATTGGAGTGTGCATATTTTGAACAAAAACATGAGAAGACGAATCTCTACAAACCGTATTCGACCAGCCAGACGACGGCGGAAATCAACCTGATTCCCAGATGTGTCGCCCCCGCACCCCAACCCCCCCACTCCCAGTTATTCCTGTAACCTCCGAGACTATAAGGAAATGAAAAAGGATTAGTGGGACTCTGAATCAACGAAATGACTTTAAATGACTTCTTCGGGTAGCCACAGGCCAGGCGCGCAGCATGTTTAAGTTGACATTTCAATTGTACAAGTAATTTGCATTCTATTTGACTCTAAATGACACCTCCATATTAAGGATTCCAACAGCAGTTTTTGATTTCCTCAGTTCAAAGATGAGCCTAAGATACGAGGCTTAATCAAGGTATGTGGGACTCCTGTCAATCTCTGACCAAAAAAAAAAAAAAAACCCTCTAACAAGGTGAGGTCTTAACTTCAATCAAATTCTTAACGTGTCCACTCATGACACAAAGCAAATCTTCAACCGTTGCACCACACCTTATTAAATAAAGATCACTAACTGAACATATGTATCCGTAATATGGCAATCTGGTGAAAATTAAAAAAAAAAAAGCAGGGGATGATTGCTTTGAGGTTATCACATGAAGCTGCTGACAGTGAGCTTTAAATCTGGTGTGATCCTGTTGCTAAGATACTTGGTAATATCGCTGAAACAAGCCCATGATTCTAATTGGTTTGAGTTGCATGCATGTCCTCACATATTTTGTCGCCGGGAGAATGAAGTCGTTCATGAGTGTGGTTGTTTTGTTTTGTACAGAATTATCATTCAATCTTACTGAGTCTATCAAAGAGCGGAATATACCTTTCACAGTGGATATTCATTCATGCATCCCCAACTCCAAAAAAGTTGGGACGCTGTATAAAACGTGAATGAAAACAGAATGCAGTTATTTGCAAAAAAATGTTTCAACCCATATTCAATTGAATACAGAAGAAAAACAAGATATTTAATGTTCAACATGACAGACTTTGCTTTTTTATAAATGTACACTCATTCTGAATTTGATGCCTGCAACAGGTTTCAAAAAAAGTTGGGACAGGAACACCAAAAGACCGGCAAACTTGTGGAATCCTTGAAAGTCGTTCACGAGCATGAATAGAGTGAGGAAAAACTGCGCGGGCAAATAGTCGAACAGTTTAAGAACAACGTTCCTCAATACAAAGCTGGAAGGAATTTAGAGATTTCACCATCTAAAATTCATAAAATCGTTAAAAGATTCAGAGAATCCAGAGGAACCCACACTGAATGCCTGTGACCTTTGACCTCTCAAGCAGCACTGCATTAAAAACTGCTTTAAAAACCCACATAGCTGTATAAAGCTGGGGGCTGGGGACATTTTGTCAATAAAGACTATTTGTTGCTGCATCTACAAATTTTTAAAGTTTGGACTGCCATGTCAAGAGAAAGCCGTGTATCAACAACATCCAAGAACGTCAATTTCTCTGGGCCCGAGCTCATCTGAGATGGACTGACACAACGTGAAAAAGTGTGCTGTGCAACGACGAGTCCATATTAATGCTGAGAGGCACATACGGGTTTTGGAGCGACACATGCTGCCATCCAGACCACACCATTTTCAGAGATGTTCCTGCTTATTTCAGCGAAACAATGCAAACACGACACAGTTTCCAGACATGTGTCCCATTGAAAATGTGTGGTGCATTATGAAGCGCAAATTAACAGAAGACCCCGGACTGTTGAGCACCTGAAGCAAGAATGAGAAAGACTTTCACTTTCAGAACTCCAACAATCAGTGTAGTCAGTTTCCAAACGCTTACTTGGTGTTTAAAGAAAAGGTGAAAGAAAAGGTCCCAACTTTTCTAGAACATGTTGCAGGCATCAAATTCAGAATGATTGTATATTTACAAAAAAAATGCATATCAGTTTGAACTTTAAATAACTTGTCTGTCTTGTCTTTGTACTGTATTGAATTCAATATAGGTCTAAAACGATTTGCAGATCTGTATTCCCTTGTTTGCACGTTTAGTGTCCCAACTTTTCACCTCTCCAGGTCTTATTGTCTAATACTGACTCTTGAAATCATTCTTGTATTTTCAGAATAGGTGGGAAAACCTGTCAAAGTTTCATTTCATTTGTTTCAATAGCAAATCCACCTCTTTCAATCATTCTCATAAATCAGTCGATATCTGTAGCCTGAGCTGTCTGAACACAAGGGAAATTACCTCACTTCATGTGCAGATTTGTCTTTTCATTCAAGAAAAATAAGATTTTAAGACGCTGTGCTTGTTACTACCGAGCAGTCTGAGCATTTTGTCTGTTATTACCAACAGTAAGTAGCAAGGAGAAAAATCCTTCTTAATGCGTAAAGACAGAACATGATTTCCTCGACTATTAAACTGAGGCAATTTAGGAAGTTAGAGGAATACAGTGCTGCTGGTTGGCGTGTTTGAGGGAAGCACTGCTGTGATAATCCTACACTAGAACAAAATAAAACTAAAGACGTATGAAATAAGATCTTTCTAGGACTGGATGGTTATCAGTTTCTGCAAATCCAAATCCAGTGCATTTCTTTGTTTAAAGCACAGTTCACGTTGTCACAATACACTTTGCAATAAAGGTTAATATTTGCACATATCTGCTGTCAAAATTTTGACAACCACTTTTAGCCTTTTCATTCAGTAAAAATATATATATATATATATAATAACAGCCCAGAGAAAGCTTTTGATGACTGAACCCATTATTATAGGTGCATGTAGGCTGGTAAATAACAGGAGATTTTAATGCATTTTATCTCTAAATCACCACAACGGTAACTCTTTCTATGAAGACTACATCTATTGTATGTTATGGGTGCATTTATAGTGAATTATAATGCATTCCTAATGCTTTAAGACTACACCCACAAACACACATAAAGACACCAAAGCAAAAAGCAATGAGTTGGGCTCTTCAAGCAAACCATCAACAATTGTAAAGTGTGCCAAAATGGCACCAGTTCCTAGATAACCAGCACTTACCAGACCGAATCAGAATTTTTGGTAGTTGCACTCTGGTGCAGAAATTAATGACGCATCACCATCACCAGCAGCAGCTAGCCTTTCATTAGCTGTGAGCAGCCGTAAACACAGTTAAAATGCTGAGCTAAACAGTTTAAGAGGTGGCTTTATTCCAACACTGGGGCAGGACGTGCAACAAATGTTTAAGAACAACTGTGAGTAGAAGTGGGGAAGCATCTGGCAACGCACAGTATACACTTGAAAGCAGAGACATACACTATGCTCGACTGCTTGTGAGATGCCAAGCTCGTCAGCCAGCAGTGTGGACGTCTCTGGACCCAGTAATGGGTCACAATGATATAAAACACTAGATGCTACGTGTCTTAACTCTTTCCCCACCAATGACGAGATATCTCGTCAACTGCTGTTTTCACTGCAAGGCGGTGTGGGCCGCTGTGATGCATCATCTGGCAAAAAATTGAGAAGAAGGGAAACATCGGAATTGTACAGCAGAAGAAGAAGATGGTGTTGTCTAGCATGAGTGCTCAGCTGCAGATCCACGGTCAGAGAGCATCATGACCCAGTCACAGAGCCTGGGCACAGAGCCCGGGCACAGAGCGGGTCTGCTCGCGCTGCAGTCCCCGGACCTCACAAGAGCTGAAAGCGCTCCAGGCCTCAGGCCTCTCGGACAGTGTTTTGGACAGGGGGGCGGGTGACACACAGAGCAAATCTTAACCACACTGGTGACAGTAATGTCACACATATACTGTAATATGAAGTTATAAAAAACCAACCTGAAGTTGACAGTGTGACCAACGTGAAGTTGATATTCTCCTTAGAAATGTTTCACAAATGTGCCGTTTTCTCTTTTTTTTTTTTGTCTAAAAAGTGGATTTTTTGATGCAACCAACCAACATTCAAGTAATTATAAAAAAGAATGAATGAAGCTAAAACAAAATGTTTTTTTTTGTGTGTGTCTGAAACTAGAAGATCTGGTCTTTCTTTTCATATATTCCATGTTAACATATTCATAGAACTGAATATTCTGTGGGTGTTGAAAAATCAGTGAATTTTGCTGGCTTTTTTTTTTTGCTGCGCTGACTGGCAACTTTATTAAAAAAACGCTGGCAGGGACAGAGTTAATGACTTAACATTTATATCTAAGCCATTCATCACTTTGTGCTTGTTTTTCTTTTCGTAAAGTATTGGTTTATACACCACATGTTTACCAGAATAAACCCAAACAAAACCCAACCCTACAATTACATGCAGCCGATTTTAGTGTCTTACGCAATAATCACTTGTGATGCAACAGATTACTTTATATGCGTGAAACTGCATCACCAACAATAAAACATTATGACGAAGCTAGAGCCATAACGATTAATCAAATAATCAATTATTAATCAATTATTAGATTAATTGGCAACTATTTTGATAATCGATTCATCGGTTTGAGTAATTTTTTAAGGAAAAAAAATCAAAATTCTTTGATTCCAGCTTCTTAAATGTGAATCATTTCTGTTTTCTTTAGTCCTCTATTACAGTAAACTGAGTATCTTTGGGTTGGGTTTTCTGACATTTTATTGAGCAAAGAACTAATCAGTTAATCAAGAAAATGATCGACAGGTTAATCAACTATGAAAATAATTGTTAATCGTTAGTTGCAGCCCTATATGAAGCACGCAGTGTCATAGACCCATCAAAACGTACTTCACTCTACTTAATGACAACTTATACTATGTTGACTATTATAGCGTACTACGAGTTGATTGTTGAGGTGTTTACAGGTGAGCATATGTAGTCATTATATTATAACCTCATCAGTCAACATCTAGGTTATAACCAGTGAAGAACATCCATAAGACACTGACCTCATAATTCATTATAAGTCACATCTATAAGATTTTATGACTGTTAATATAGTACTGATTGATAAATAGAAATACAAATTAACATGAATAAAAACAGAATAAAGTATAAAAAAAACGCAAACATACACAAACTATATACATGATATACACCTTTGACTTTTTACAGATATAAATCACTACATATTGCAAGATAATTTGACACACACCCAGTTCTGTAGTAATTTGTTAATGTCAGGTTTTTACTCTTACTGATATTTTTTCACAAGGTTTGTTACTTCAGTGATGCATCTGCGTTGCACTATACAGTCCCACTGGCCTACAGCAGCTGTATTCACAACCTGTGTTGTTTGATCTTGTGAGAAAGGATGCCAAGGCCACTTCCCACCTGAGTGAAGCAACAGCGCAGAGACAGACCATCATCCCATCATTATCTGTCTGCTATCCTGCTTCTCCATCAAACACTGTTTTTTTTTTTTTTTTGCTCACTAACATATACATCAGATATTCTTCACTGTGCAACAACTCATTCTAAATTTAAATGCAGTTACGCACCTTAGATATCTACAGCAGTATAGCAGGAGTACTCACCGTCACCGTCTAGCGCTATTTTTTTTTCTGCTTTATAGAACTCAGTACTCAGTTGTCACCTTTCTATCTATTTTCTCAAGGTCAGAACATGATGGGTGGATGGCCAGACGCGAGACAGAGGTAATGAGTTTGGAATGGCATTTAGAGCAGTGAGAGGCTCGGGACTCACACCTGACTCATCACACTATGGATTCAGAAAGAATAGATAGTGTTAATGAAAATATATGGCTCAATCCTCGGTTCAGACTGACAGACGGAGCAAGAAATGAAGCACAACTGGAGGCAAAATTCATAACTGAAAAGAACATATTAACAGTTTTATCACATGTTAAAATCCTGTGTTTTTTTGGCATAAGCGGCACAATTGCAGCCAAATGAAAATGGGCGATGTAATTTTTGGGAAAAGTGCAGTTTTACGGTAGCATTACTGTGCTGACTAATTGTAAAAGAATAAGACTATAGCTGGTTATGATTAAGTAACATTTAGGGGCACTGCTTTTTATATGCACTATTCATTCACCAGAGACAACAAAGCTGATACAATAATGATGCCACAATAAAATGCAAGTTTCTAAGAATACTGTATGTCTTTTCTGCCCACCACCACCTTTTTCAGTTGTTCCCAATGAAGAGAATAAGAGAAAAAGTACCCAGCATCAAACTTTCATCAGACTTTTCCAACTTTTTGTGCCAACACTCTTTTAGTTGAAAGGTACTGGTGTCGTCACTTGTTGTTTTTTGGGCAACTTGTCATATATCAGAGCATTGTTCTGTCCGTGCCCGTCTATCCTGAGCATAGGTCAGACAGAAACTTTTTTTTGCCACTTGTTCATTGTGTTTTGAGGTGAAACGTGAAATGAAAATCCAAATAATCAGTGCCTCCCAACACATCAGCGTTCCAAAAAACAATTAATATGAGTGTTTTTGATTCATCTACCTATGGTCAAAATTAAGGCTTCCAAAAGTACCTGATTAGAAAGGCTGGTTAAGTGCTGGAAAAGCAACTCTGACTGTCAAAACACAGGATGTAAACTAAATGCAATAGGTCCTTTCCTGTAGGTGAAATGTTAATAAAGGTTGTTATAAGCTTTGTCAGCTGTTCTGGGGGTTAATTATTAAGCTGTTCAGGCTGTATATGTTGTTGAGAATGGCCCGGGTATGCCATTGTTTTGGTCTCTCTGATTGTCTCATTTGGGGAGGAGAAATGGGCTCAGCCTGTAAAAACATCTTATTATATCAGCAAAACACTTTTGCCCCTTTTATACATTCTGGGCCAGTGTTTACTCTTGTAAATGTCCCCTTATACCCCAGGGCATATATCTGCTCTCACAGGCCAGAGCAAGCGGAGAAACAATCATGTTTAGGCCATCCATGAATGACAGATACTTTTCAATTGTCCTGTCAGCAGCACAGGACAGACCAATAGAAATGTTTTTTTCCAAGCCTTTTTACTGCTCTCAATTTCGACGCCGCCCTGCCATGAGAGGAGAAAATGCTTGTTTACCCAGAAGCCAACGGGCCTCACTGATTGCCATCCCAGCGGTAATGGCCAAGGATGAGGCAGATCAATAGCCATCTACACCCATTCCTAAAGCAATAACATTCAATAGGAAAACCCATTTACTTTTACTTACCTTTGCTTTATTTTGTTTTACCATAAGGACAGCCAGTCCTGATGAAGATGGGATTTGACTGGACGGGCACTTGTGGTTATGGATCTTTTTCTACTGTACTGTTTTTTTTATTGAGATGTGGTTAACGTTAGCAAAATAACAGAGACCAAAAAATAGGTTGAGGTGGTGAACTGATAACTAAATTTGGTCATACATATTCTGATCAAGAACTGGTTGCGTCTAGCAGAGATCGCTTGTTTGCTCATTTGACCTTGAAGTATGATGGAGAGCGGGGGCTTTAGTGTTACAGCCGAGCAATGATTGCTGCCATATAAGGATAATACCAATTTATGGCCCAAGGAACATATAAAACACTCAGTCATTATCACAAAGAAGGTATATTCTCTATCTTCCTTTTCTTATTTTGTGCCTCTTTTATACAACCCCATTTACAGAGAAAAAGTTGGGTAAAACATAAATTCTATTAATCTATCGATGAATTTATCGATTAATCTAACAATTATTTTTTGGTATTATTCAA
>JAJHUR010138909.1:2633-15082 GCA_027495735.1 Lutjanus campechanus
AATGATCTCCCATCATTAGGCCACAGCCCTTCAGAGTAGCATAAAGATGCATCAGAGATAGCAGTGATTGCGAGGGGAAAAAGAAGGTCTGCACAGGACTGGGTGCCGAACATCGATACTTTTATGGCACTGGCCTCGTCTTTTGGTACCAAATTTCTTCTAAGGAGTAAATCTCAATAGCATCAGAGAGCCAATAAGGATGCTTCATGCACGTACCAAGATCTAATGATGCTGGTGATTGGCTGTCTAACTTTACAGGAAAAACACTGCAATACACCCAGAGACAGGGATCATTGTGTTGTTTTTTCCTCCCTTAAGGTGACTAATTGTACCATAAAACATGGATCTTCAACAGCCGGTCCACGACCCTTAGGGAGTCCCCAGAGACATAACCGAAGGACTGTCAAATAATTGTGTGACAATTTTTTTTAAAAACTTAAAATATGTTTGAAAATGCGCATTAACATGAATCCAAGTTATTAGCAAAGATTTATCGACTTATTTGTGAAGAAAACCATCAACAATGCCAAACTAGTTACCTATATATAATGTAAACATATTGGCCAATTAGCTATATTATTATTATCATTATTATTATTATTATTGGTCCCACAATTTCAATATTAATTAAAAAATTGTTGAAAGAAGACTTCAAATTCAAGAATTTTCAAGAATCTGTGATTCTCCCCATATTTGTTTTTCTCCCCAGTTCCGCCTACTTGTGCCATCTAGCACGTGTCCATATCAGCGCATAAAAAGAAAAGAGAGCAATTTTGACACAGGCCTACCCAAAAATATTCAGTGCAGTATATGTAGTAAGGGTAACTCTGCTGTGTCTCTTTCAGCTAAGGGGAACTGTTCTGGAACTGGTATCAAAGCCAAGGTATTGCACCGGTATTGAAAATTTTGTAACTATACCAAGCCTGCATGTTTTCTGCTCAGCTATCTCACACAGACAGTAAAAGAAAGGCCTCAAAGTTGACCGTGTGGTGGGATGGAGAACGCCCTCACAGTGTTGTCAATATTCATTTCCAGCAGCATTGACAAAAGCTGCGAGGATAAATATGCATGAAGGCTGAAGGAGGTGGAAGGAGAGAGAGTAAGAACTCTGGTTTTAGTCGACGAGCCCACAGTGTTCACTGCATGCTGATTAAACACTCAAGTGCAGGATGACTAAGTCATGTCTGACAACTGCGGGGTGAATTTTTAATTTACACTTTGCCACATCCAGGAGGTTGTCTAGTATTAGTCATGGTTGCTGTTTTTACTCGCTGTAATTGGACTAAGATGCTTCCGACTTTCCAAAGCTGGTTATTTTTGGTGTTGCATGTCACCGCTGGTTCTATATAAGTATATTTGGTTGTGGTTGTCTCCTGACATTTCCAAGCGAGGCTTAATTTTGGCTTAGTGGCTATCATGCACAAGGCTGGGAATTGCTCAAAAAAGAATAGATGCAAATTAAAAAAAGGAAAATTATCTGCTTCAAGGTACGTTAAAGGAGAAACATGGAATATATTTACTGTGATAAATCATAAAATGACCATGATATGTCATCAGATATTAAGGAAACTCAGCTCAGCTGAAATACTTAATTCTCTGACAACAACACTACAGCCATGGATTTTAAATTTCTATTCTGACCCATAACTAGGGTCGGGTATCCAGGTACCCATCTAACCAATACCTACCAGAATGATGGTGCCTCATTTCAGTGCCACTCGCCTGAGCTGTCTATTGAAATAGTCGCCCTCTGGTGCGGATATACAGACACATCACCATCACATGCCTAGTTGACAGTACAGCAACACTCACTCTACATGGCTTTGGCAGCAGGCAGCCTTCCACTACGTAGTAGCCACAGTAAACATGTTTAAACTGCTGAGCTAAACGGTCTAAACTGTGGTTATATTTCACTTGCAACAATTCCAACAGCAAATGGGATGTCCAGTGTTTAAAAACAATTGCGTATAAGCGGGACAAGCATCTTGCAACATAGAGGACGGGATTTTTTGACCCACACGACTTAACTTCACCATCCTGGGAAAATATCTTGCACACGGGACACACTCGTAAGCAGAGAGATGGCCCTGGAGACGGAAAGCACAGATATGAAAAACTAGATGAGATGTGTCAAAATTTAAGTATATTTTAAACTGTTAACAGTCATATTGTTCAATTCCTAGTTCAAAATTTCCTTAGCAATGAAAAGAAGATGTCATCGACTGTTATTTTGTGCTCCCTCTTAAAAAAGTTCAGGCACCATTTAGACATAGGTGGTACCATTTTAAAAGTATATTTTTAGCACCAGTATCGGATAAAACCCAAACAATACCCAACCCTACCCTTTGCCTGTTTCACGTTAGTTCAAATTATTGAACGAAAGTGAAATTATTATTATAATAATTATAAATCATTAGTTCAAATTATTTGATAAATGTTCACCAAATGAGTTACTGTCTGTTTATGAATCTTAAGAAATCATTAGTAATCTTTTAGAAGTAGATGTTTATCGCGGTTGAACATTTTCTTAATGGTGTCTGGCAGGCAGCAAGGCAGGCAGTCACTGAACTCGAATAACGAGTTTAGCTTTACATCAACAGACAACTGACAGCCGATAAACTCATCATCACTTGTTTGAGTCAATTTTGAATTTTGTGCTCGTCTTGCGCTCCTGCAGAGTTTCTGCAGCTTGCCTTATCTTCCTGTATTCTGGGGAGGAGGGGACAGGGGGAAACAAGATGCTTTAAAAGTAGATTGTGTATTATATAGGATTTCAACCTATTTAATATACCATCAACTCACTATTTGGCACATGTAATTGCTACATATTGCTCCTTTAATTTCGTATTAATGGCTACCATGTGCAGGGCTGGGAATTACTTAAAAAAAGAAAAAAAGAAAAGATGCATATTCAAATAAGGGAAATGATCTGGCTCAAGGTTAGTTAATCCTGGCATCGGTTTCAAAAATTTGATCAAAATCACACACACACCACACAGACACACACTTTGCCTTTCAGCGTTGGCTTGTAGGAAAATGGATGGTGTCCAGAGTGTAGTTCACATGGGTTTCAATTAGCAGTGTCTAAATGAATTAAGAGGTTTAAAGCCATTGCTGTTCTAGTGGTGGTATTAACCTGGTGCTTCTCATTAGCCACCCCTGGCTGATAAAGAGAGTAAGGGGAGCGGCGGTGCAGACAGACACCTCTTGCTGACAACGGGTGACAGAGTGGATCACACTGCCTCATGAATAGTAATGGCCGCCAACATGTCCCACTCTCCCCCGTGTGAGGAGTGACGGATTCCTGTGTCAACAGGGCCCATGGCTAGGGAAAAAGGACTGACAACTGACTGAGACATTCTGGAGGGAGGAAGAATGGAGAGGAGGGAGAGGGAAAGAAAAAAAATCCAGTCCTGACATGAAGGCTGCATCATAAGATTGTTTGTCTGTCAGCGCTGCCTTCATTGCCTCCCTGAGAGTGAGTAAATAAACACTGTTTGCAGGGAAAGGAAGTGAGACTGGATTGTTACCCGGTGCCCTTTGGGTGCGCAGAGAGGCGCTGGCGCGTCTCAATAAATCAGGCTGAGCAGCCACTCTTAATGCACTCCCCAAACTATCGATAAGGGAAAGGAGAGGCGAACGCTGCTTTTCCGAGGAGTGATGTCACTGATAACCTGGCGGGCGCACACTCATCCTGACTGACCAGGTCTTGGCCAATCAATAGCAGCACAATGTCTCGCTTGGCACACGCACAGGTGAGCAGAATGTCAAATAAGCAACCAGAGACCCAGTTGAACAAAGACCAACTTTCTAATGGAGCCAGAAGTGGCAGCGCTGGCTGTGATGTCCAGTGCTTCAGACAGGAACCACAAAAAGCTATTCTGAGCGCAGCGGTTGGAGATCACACTTTAGCCAAGTCTACAGCCTCGAAACAGGGATGGGGTGGAATGGCACCTCTGCTCCCAGTAGTCTAGATGGAGCTTCTTTTGATCAAAATCGCTTGTTTTTCTGTCATTTCGCGCCAGCGGGGTGGAGCAGGGAGCTGTTGACTGAAATCTGAGCACAGCTGGGTCCATGAATTGTTCATTTGTTCCTTGTGAACTCCCCTGGCCCTGAACAGAGTTTAGAGCTAGTTGGTACAAAGAAAAGGTTATAGGTTACACAGGCAGTCACTAATCGAATCTGTCCATAGAGGCCAATTACAGAAAAATCCTGTGCAACATGTCTTGGGCCTTTTAATACAACAGAGCATGACAACTTTAAAACAGGATGAATGACTGTGGGAATGGAGATGTTTTCAAACTACTCCTGTCCACACAGCTGCCATGTGCATTTCTCACAGTCAGGACTAAATTATCTTAATGGACCTGGCTTTTAATTCATTCAGAAATTCTTATATTCATATCTAGCAGGCATACTCTCCACAAGAGGGAGCTGTTTAGTCACCATCAGGCCAGTTCGGCTGATGCCAAACTGTGCAGGATTAAAATTGAGGATGCTACCTTCCTACATTGTTTACTAACTATATGCAGGAAAAATAGCAACAAAACAAAAGAATGGCGACAAATGTGGACGATATTGACAAAGTTGTTGACCGATATGTCTTTGATCAATGTCAGAAGCATTAACAGATCCTATCGAGCAATTGTTATGAAAGTTGTGCGATTGCACAACTTTCATAACGACTGTCATGGCAGATGCAACGCTCACTCCCAACTGGTACAGTCACAAGAAAACATCCCCCGAAATAAGAAATCAGCTAACACAAACACAATGTTGAATTCACTGCAGTGAAACAAAATGGAGGTTAAGTCTTATTACCAGGTTCTAGCTGTCGCACCTATTTCCTGATGTAAATCATCATGTCTGCATTTGTAATTCTACCCTGCTCTTACTTTACATGTTAACAAATGAGCCTCTTTTCTGGTGATTTGCAGCAATGACACCATGTATCCTTGGTTGGTTTTTAAGGTTTTTTATTATCTTAGGAGCCTCTCATTTCTAAAGGCTGAATTATACTCCCAAACAAAAAGGGTGCAAGGACATCTGCAGAAACCACAGACGCGTAGGGGTCCACCAACAGTCAGGTGGGTCTGTGTCAGGTCCTGTTCTACTGCCACCGGACCTGGATCTGTTTAACTTTATATTTAATACCCAAGTGGATCTGAGAGGACCCAGCCGTGATCAGACTGAGCTGATCGTGATGGAAGTGCTGCGTGTGTGAAATAACAGAAAACTAGGATGTACTTTACCAGCTTTTTTGTCAAAGAGGATGGATTATGTGTCACAGCCAAGCACAAGGGAGAAGGCTGCTAACGATACATTAGGTGTGACACAAAGTTTTGTTCTGCCAACTTGTAAATTAATATTAATTTGGTAATAGCAAATCATGTCAATAGGGACTGTGTCACCCTGCAGAGTTTGAGTCCTGCATTTCTCGGTTCGGTTCTGCTGTCCCAGTTTTCAAATAACAGAAGGGTGAGGTTTGGGTCCAGGCAGTACATTTTCGGGTCTTCGTGGGTTTGGGCACAAATTTTTGGACCCATGAAGACCTGTACCTTCTGGAGTCCACTTGATGGACAGATTCCACATATGCGCAGTAGAACAGCATTTACAGGACCGGTGTAGTGGCCACGTATACAAGTCTACAGAGAAGTCTGCACGGTCACAACAAATCTGGGATGTTCATATAGAGCGTCAGGGTACACCAACTGAGGAAATTTACGTCATATGGACCCTAGGCGACCTTTGCAAAATGAGTAGTAGAGTAAGTAGAGTTATGTAGCAACTCTTGACTCTTGAATACCAAATCATTACTTTTGATTGCCTATTTTTAGTCAATATTTCACAATCTAAAGGCCAATTTGAGAACCTTGCTGGGCAAACTTGGTCCAGAGCCCAAAACAGCAAACCAGTGATATTTCACATCTTGCTATGGCTGCCAGGGATGTCACATCCAAAAAAATCTCTCTTGTGAAAGAAACCACTGTTGTTAATATTGGATCTCCCTCCCTCTAGATTTGTCTTATCACACACAAAATGTGCAGCGAGGCTGACATGTCATGGTGCTGTTTGTCAGACAGCCCTAAGATGGAACGCCTTTTCTCCTGATCAAACTGAAATGAACTATATTTTCAGGCTATTTGTTGTCACAAATTCAGCCATTCCTCACACAGATGTCATATGTGTCTTGTGCCAGCTGTCAAAGGCTTACTAGTGGCAGAATGTTTTCAAGTCTTAAATGAATGATAAAGTACACTACAACAGCTCAGAACTAGTGCCATTTGGTAAATAAAATGTTTTCAATAGTTAAAGAACTGCAGCTATTGCAGCAATACGCTTATATAAAGCTTGTGACAAACTGCGCTGACGCACGCTCCATTAGATAATCTTTGACTCAATTTGTTTCTATATTTATGTTTCTAGTCATTTCAGTCAGCGGAATGGAAGGAAAACGTTCCTTTGAATTTGATTTTCACAGCAGAAAAATGAGGGGATGCTAATCTAAAATCTTAAAGACCATATTAAAAGCAATGCTAAGACATTTACTCGGCAGTGTAATTCATCATATGCCATTAATGTTGGATTTTTTTTTATTATTTCTGCATTAATGTGATCACTGCACCCAGGCAAGTGAGTCACAGCAGTTTATCGTAGGTGTTTGTACACAAATTGAATATTTCGGTGTGTGTGTGTGAGGTTGTGTGTGTGTGTGTTGGGGTAAAGGATAAGGAGGGGCATCATTATGAATTCCGAAAAGCTGAGCACGATTTCCGGCATCAATTATTCAAGTGTACAGCCTGTTTCTGTAATCACTCTCCTATTGTCCGCTAAACGTCCCAAATCACCACAGAGTCGACATGGAAGAAGACCGAGTGTGTGCTCAGCAGGAAATGATGGGATGGGGTTTCCACAGCCACCATTCTTGGGCAGTTTTTTCTTTTTTCTTTTTAGGTGGTATGAATAGCATCACACTTATCTGATTCAAATCATAGTAAGGATATACTGCTGAGGACTGAAGAGAGACACGCAAGGTTCAAGAGTGCGGCGGTCAGGGTTAGAGGTTGACTTATGACTTTTTCGATGGGGGTTGCAGATGCTGATGCTTAGAGAGCAGGGTGGAAAATGGCTGACATATTATGCTGAAATCAAAACAAAGAAGAGTGTAACCATGATGTGAAAGCAGAGAAATCTGCTCTTCAGGTTGTACAGTGTAATGATAGTCTAAACTACACAACATTTAGATTCTACACCATTTGCAGCAGCCAATCATGGAAGAAGGTCTTATCATAAAAAACCAAGTGCTCGATGGCAAAGAGAAAACACACACAAAAAATGTTGTATTCATGTTGTATTTGTGCATAAATGACAGAATTTTACTCTTGAGGCTTTAAAACGGTCAATCAAGGGGTCTCAGCAACCCTGAGACCCCCTGAATTTACACCATGGTGTCATAAGATGTGTAACTTATAAGTGAAAAGTCACAAATCTCACATGTTGATATAAATTTCTAAAAAGAATGAATGCTAGGGACCAAATTGCACAACTAATATCTCCATACTTCAAGTGTGTGCGCTAAATGTCAGTTTTTGGTTGTAAATATAATTTGCTTTTGTTCTGGAGATATAATCCATGAAGGACCGAGAGTAAAACAATTATAATACCAGAATCATTTGTCACAGGGACTCGACAGCATCAATCCTCAGTTGTTCCATTTTATCACCTTTAATCAATCACTTCTGCGATCACTTTTAATCTTGTTTTTATGTCACCCACTTTATTTTGCAGTTGGATATTTGGCCATCGACAGTCACCAGTCCTATCATTTATTGTCTGGTTTACAGCAAACACAGAGGTTGATGTTCTTTTCAGGGGGGTTTTACTCTTCTCTGGGAGCTGGACGGCTCCTGGTTAAGGAATCAATTTGACTGGACAGCCTTACAAATTGCATAAAGAGACAAAGTTGTCCTTGGAGTGCGCCACAATTGATTGATGGCTCAACACACTCGCACCGTAAATCCTCCCGACAGAACGGAGGCAAATCAGTCGCCTGCTCCTTCTCCCCGCCCCACCCTGTGCTATTTACCTACCTCTCCTATCTCCCCGCTCTCTGCCTCTTTTCACACAAAATGCCAGATGATTCAAATTTATTCAAAACAAAGTCAAATTTCTTCCTACCTTTATGTTTTTCCACAAATTGCGCAAACGTGCACTGGCAACACACAAATGTGCTTATCAGACACTTTATATGTAAATTTGCAGTGACAATTGAATGACAGTGAGTTTATGTTGTGAGGCAAAATTAAAAAAGCCATCCTCTGTGTAGACTAGATTAAGCTGAATCCAACAGTCTTTTTTTCTTTCTTTTTTTTTTAAATCAGCTCTGTCGCTATCCTGCACGATATCATCATCTTATGATGTGAAAAACAAGGCATCGGCAAGCACACAGTTTAAAGCCCAAAGTTAACAGCACTTGGGAGATAAAACAACTTCTCTCGGGGGTTGTGCTGTGCCAAGGAAATGGCAGTCTTCCCTGGGGAGGCCACACCACTGTTTGTTTCTGGAGAAAAACACTACAGGCGTCTTTTTAAAGCACCCCCACTAATCAGAAGTGATCCGTTCACATGTGCTATCCACTCTCCCTCGGGAGGGACTGGAGAAAAAAAAAAGGAAAAGAAGTGCAGGCTGGTCACACACACAAGAGAACAAAGTTGGAAATAAACATCCAGAGAGGGAAGAGGGGTTGAAACATGAAGGAAGATTTGGCTGTAAAATTGCCCCAAAACAGCACACTGTGTATATTTAATTTATTTGTGCATGCATATGTGTACAGCGGTGCAAAAATGTGTTCTGCAAACATGCTTTTGCAGAATTTCACGCAGGTGGAATGTAAAAGATGGCCTGGAGAGGAAACCAAACAACTTCAAAATTATCCAGCAGTTCTGGGAAAAAAAAAAAGATTTTAAAGGAGAAATCTGTAATATATTTGCTGGAATAAATCATGAAATGACCACAATATGTCAACAGAGATACAGGAAACACGCCAAGTGTGCTACTCGTGTTATTGTTTGCCCGTTAAACATTAATTAGAGTTCAAATTAATGCAGAATGTTTGCTGAATGAGTAAATGTCTGTTTATGAGTTGACAGGAATCCTCAATAACTTTTAGTAGGAGTAGATGTTTATCACAGTTAAATTGAGCAATATGTTAACTGGGTCTGGCAAACGGTAAGGCCTGCAGTCACTGAACTCAAACCCCAAAGTGTGTATTTTTCAGAGCAGTGGGCTTTTGTTTTCAGGGAAAGAGGCGTAGCTTTATAATGACAGACAATTACCTGTTATAACAACTAATCAACTTACAGTGTAGGACTTGACATTGCTTACAACTGGATGCCACTATAGTGGCTTGAGTTTTGTGTGAGCAAGTGGGTGGGTATATATACTGTTTTAATGTTTTAATGTGCATGTTTTTTAAGTATGTTCATGTTGGTGCGGAGGGGCGAGCAGGTACAACACAAAATAAGGCATCTGTTCAGGATTCAGCTGAATGCTACCGTTCCCCAACCACTGTTACCAGACAGAGTGAAGGATTTGGTCGGAGTTAAAGTCTAAACTCGACACTCAAGGGGGTGAATATTAGATTCCTTCTGTTGTATGCATGTTAGTGTCCTCCCGATTTTCATACCGTAACAGATAGGTATAAATAATTAAGCAGCCTGTTGCCCTGAATAGCCGGAGAGCAAAAGAGAAGAGGGAGGACAGAGGAAAATTAACAGCGATCAGCCCCGCTTGCGGCATTTTAAAGTACCACAACATTGTCATAATTAGGTCCTCTCTCTAGGAATCACCAGGAATTTCTACTACTAGGACAAACGCCTTCTACAGTCTCCCTCTCTGTCTCATAATTAAAATACAGCCTCCTCTGCTGCTTACATGAAGACGTGGTGTGCACCATATTCTCTGTCACTTTAATGAGAGCGATAAATGCTATGCTAGCTTTGGCTATTTATAAATTTTATGGCACAAATTGTGGCATAAAGGGCACAAATCAGATGAATGACGGACGAAGGACAGCTGCGGCATCGTCCCTCCATTAAAACGCTGCAAATGGCCAACTGTGGCCCGAGCAGTTAATTAGCCAGAGAGGGCCTAATCAGAGTTTTGGAGCTGTGGTCCTCCCCAGGTAACACACTAATAGGAGAAGCTTGTGGAGACACAGATGGAGCAAAGAGCGTGGAAACAGGGTAACTATTAGCTTTGGGCTTCTCATGAGAAAGTTGTGAATTTGGCTGAAATGGTCGGTTCTATTATGATATATTTTTAATTAATGAAGCTGTTTTGTTCGAGGCGGTGGTTCCCAAACTGGGGGTGAGAACCTGCCACGTATCACAGCATAAAAGGTGCATTGTGTGCGTCTTTGTGAATTTCATTGCTAAAACATTTACAATAATACTGTTTTATGCTACTTTATACCTCCACTCTACTACATTTCAGAGGGAAATATTGTACTTTCTACTCTTCTAGATTTATCTGACAGCTTTAGTTACTAGATTTTAAACCAGGCCTGGAGTTTCATCATTTTAGGGGCAAGATTACTTGACCTTTTTGAGGGCACAATGGCCAAATGCCAGGGCAGCAAGGCCATCAAACAAAACAATGATTTTAAGTCCACAGAAATAATGTAATGAATCTAACTTAAGGGTTAAGAATATTATCTCTATTCAAAATTTTCCTAATTTGTTAACATTAAGTACTGTCAGTCAGTCTGAAGTCAGTCTATTTAACGAAATACTAAATACTGTGAAATATAATGAGATAGCATCTCAAAATAAGAAACATCATTAAACAGTAATGAGAAAGTTTCTCATTATTTTGAGATAGTAATTATTTTCAGATATTAACTTATTTTGAGATAAGTCGTCATTCATTTGAGAAAGTTTCTCATTATAATGACTTGCATGATTTGTTTTGTTTTTTTAATCATACTGGTGGTAATAAGCTTCCATAAAGAGACAGCGCATCCAGCAGTGAAATGAAGAGGAGTCGAGCGTCCATAACGCGGCTCCAGGCTGCAGTGAAATCCACAGAACTGTAGAGTAACACCAGGATTCATCATCAATTAAAGTTTGTCACGTCAACACTTCCATCCATATTTGCTCGTCCTGAGTGCTCCGTCTCTCGCGCTCTCTGTCTCACCTAAATAGTCCAGTCTTGCAGCTCTTCATACCAGGCTCCAAATCTAACCCAACAATGGTTATGTGCACAGCGTTTCACTGAATGTTGCCCAATCAGAATCTTAACAAAAGAGAGTAAAAGCTGTATCGACAGGAAAAGAGGCGGAGGAGAAAAAGGTGAAATCAGCTGAGGGCAGTGAGGGCGGTGAATTAAGGCCAGTGTGGCTGCAGGGCATATCAATTTTTGAGGGGCACGAGGCCAAACTGCTCCGTTTTACACGATGAATAATAGTGTTTAAAATACACAATGTTAAAGAATAAACCAGTGGTTTCCAACCTTTTTGGTTTTGACATCTTTCAAAAAGCAGTGTGTAGTCGGGGTCACATTTCCATGTCTATAAGCTTTTGGCAACTCAACCGAATAGTGAACTTTTCCCCCTCTAAACCTTTAATAAAAGTTCAAATGATCCAACATCTCACCAAAAACCAAAATTAGAGGAAAGTACAAAAACGGATGTGCATCAGGACTGTTTTTCCTCCTTTACTCTCTCATTAATCATGTCACAACCCCTCAGATGTATCTGGTGATTCCGGTATATGAAACTGTAAACAGTGTGCTGAGGCACTCTGGAGTGCCTTGAGGGACGTCCAGGCGTGCCGTGGGATTTTATGACAACTATAAATAATATATGAATATACGACTACACAAAAATTTACAAATTAATTTCTCATTCATTACATCAGTACTACGTATGCCCCCATTTCCCAGTACTGAGGTAAATCCCCCCCACCACAAACAATACAGTACCTTTAAAACCTACTGTAATAGCAAGCTCCAATTTTTCGGTCTCCCTCTTTTCAGGTAAATTTCCTCATTTTTGTGACCTTGTCTTGTTTAAATGGATGTGTTGTTGCTTCAACAGTTTCAAATGAATTCTTAAATTACTTTTTAAATTGTTAAAACATTGTTGGTATTATTAAATAAAAGCATGTGTTAAAAAGACTACTTTGCACAGATGGTAAAATGGTAAATGGTCTGTATTTATATAGCGCTTTTCTAGTCTTATAGACCACTCAAAGCGCTTTCACAATTACATCACATTTACCCCATTCACACACACTTTCACACACTAATGACAGGTGGCTTCTTCTTCTACAGAAGACCCAACCTGTACATCAGAACTCATTCACTCACATTCATACACCGGTGGCGCAGCACCGGGAGCAGTTCGGGGTTCAGTGTCTTGCCCAAGGACACTTCGACATGTAGACTAG
>JAJHUR010138910.1:0-25623 GCA_027495735.1 Lutjanus campechanus
AAAGGTTATTGTATTTTATTACAGTTACAGAAAAAGAAGACAGAATCAGATTACAGTCACATTTAATAAAAGTGGGGATTATTAGCAGGATTACACTTTTAAAATACAAAAGAACGATACACAACCATGCACAATGCCACTAACATTAGCTTCACAAACCATCTGCTAAAATTAGCTCCACAGACCAACTGCTAACATTAGCTAGACAGACAACCACTAACATTACCTGTACAGACCAATTGATAACATTAGCTACACAAACCATGCGCTAAAAGTAGCTGTAGATACCTGCTGCTAACATTACTGTACCTATACATTACATACAAATTGATATCATTAGCTCCACAGACCTACAGCTAACATTAGCTACACAGACCAACCGCTAATATTAGCAGTTCAATTTAAATGCACATAATTACAGCTAGAGGTAATCCAAAAGTAATGGAAAGTAATCAAGTTACATTATTTTGATAATGTGATACTTTGATTAGGTTACTACATTTTGGTAATTGGTAATTAGTGATTGTATTGGAATATATTTTTAATACCCTGGACATCCATCAGAGACCAGTAATTGCCCTACGCATCATTTGGGAAACTCTTAATACCTCCTACACCAACAACAACTTAATTCCCTCTTGTTCACATGCAGCAGCAATAGTCTCCACCACCAGTCCTTCAGTAGCAGCTCTAGCCTCCCTGTCTCCTGGGCCTGGACAATGTTTCTGCATCGAGGCTCACGTAGGGTGAAGGAAACTGAAATCTAAAATCGCCATTAGCTGTTTAAGCCCTGTTCAAAAAGGCCATTTTGGGGGGATTATTGGCAGATTTCATAAGAGGGCAGGCTGGTCTGTTGTTTTGATGGTATTTGGATGATATCGTCTGTTCCCCCTGAATGTGTCCAAGCCACCATCAGAACACTTGAACCGCTTATCCTTTAGACAGTGCAGCAGCCGTCCATGGGTCAATAGCTTAAGCTTCCCAGTAGCTGTGGTAATGGTGCAGAGAATTTTTCATAGGCAGCCCTGAGGCCTATGGCCTTGCTCCCATGATCCTCTGATCCTTTAGGGGTACACGGAGCAGCCTGGTTCTGGTAGCTGTTTGGGTGAACAGTGTTCAAGGTCAGGTCACTCAAAGACTGGAAGAGGCTTTTGCAGAGGAATTTGGGATGAGGTCAATATGAGGAGGGATAGGGGCTTAGTGAGGTTACCTGTGTAGCATGAACAGTAACATCTTAATGTTGCCCTGCAGGTCAACAGTTAGACGGAGGCTGAGGCAGCTGGCATGAGCCTTAAAGGCTTTGTGAAATTTGACATAACAGCAACAGATCAGTCTACACCAGGGGTGGGCAATTATTTTCCATGCGGGGCCACATGAGAAACTGATCAGGCCGCTGTGGGTCAGACAGAAATTATACAAGGTCCTAATAATGGCAAAATCTCTAATAATTAAGTGGTCAGAAGTGTTCTATATAGGGCACTTCTACTTTTGGTCACCCTTTCTGAATTGCCATGTGATGAACTGTATTTTGTTGGCAATGTCTAAAATAGGAGGTTTTACAGTGTACCATGCATGCTGCATCCAGGTTGTAATGATAGCAGCAGCAAAAGTGAATAAAGTCACAGTTTAATATAAAAGATACCGTTCACTGTCATTGCCAATGAACACAGCTCTGACCCCTTTCAAAATAAAGGTTTGATAATGGTTGAATGGTAAGCAAAACACTACTGAGTGTCTTTGCTAGATTTTTAACTTTTGGTATTCCCATGATGGCCTTTGCAGGCCACATGAAACCATTCAGTGGGCCGCATCCAGCCCCTGGGCCGCATTTTAACCAACACTGTAAGCTAGTTTTGTGCATGAGCACGCTCAAAGAGCGGCATTGTTGTTCACTATTGAGAGAGATAAAGGTGCTAACATCATCAGCGGATTTTAAAAAAAAGAGTGATCGCAGCAGAGAGTGAGTGTGTGTGAATATGGACAGAAGTGCTGACGTGATATAAAAACTTTCTTTGATCACACAGCCTCACGTTTCTCTATAATTCTGTGGTGTATCAGTGAAGTGTATGAACTACACTGCAGGTTGGAGATAGACCCACAGATAGATCCACATTATACACTCATCTCCAAATGTGTGTATCTATGGAAACACATTTCTGATTATACGATGGAAAAAAAGAGCCTGCTGGTCATTATAATCTGAAACTTTGTTAAAATTATGCCTCAAAATAGTGATTTGATGATTAACGATTAATTCTCCTCACTCACAGACTACCCTAAATACACTAATCATTTGATATAAGAGACATATACTGTATATATGTGCACTAATTTATAATATAATTGATACATTTTCACCAATAATGACAAGGCTGTAATATTACATTTCATGCAAGAAGTCAGAGTGTTAGAATTGCACCCTTGGTGGGGGCAGTTGAAACACTGATAACTGACTGTATCTTATCTTTGTTTGTTTGTTCTCTGTGCGGTTTGAATTCTTTTGGATGTCATCTGCACTCAAAGCAAAACTCTATCTCTATTTTGCACAAGACTAGGCTACTATAAGATTTTAATCATTTGAAAAGAGTTAAAAGTAATGCATTCACAAATAAAATAAATACAAAAACACGAATATTGTGCACCATTTACTGTAGACTCCAGTGTCCTTGATTCTATTTCATATTAAAACACACACACACACACACACACACACACACACACACAAAGAAATTAATGTGAACTTGGGACTGTGAACTTGGTTCAAAATTCAAAAATGTAAACTCTGAAAATGAACATTTTAATCCCTGTGAATTGAACTTTGAGCTGGCTCTTTTAAAGAGGAACCTTGCACAACACTGCTGTAAACCAGTGAGCCTTTTTCACAGGAGTCATATTGATAAGATATAGTTGCATCTAACTTAAATGTAGAAAATGCTCCTCTCAGCTGGACTCAATCGTTAGAACCCTGATTTGCAGTGCAGATCAAACAGTGGTGATATGAATAGAAAGACAAGGAAAAGCTTTCTGAAAGTTGTAGACACAAGGTCATCATGCTCTTTTGTCTACCTCCCACATGCAGTCACATGCTGTAGACCCAGAGAGCTGCCTGCTCCCTCTCTGTTTCTCTGTCTGCCTGTTTGATTAAACCATTCCCACTCCGAGCTGAGCAGCATCCCTTCCTCCGCGTGATCCAGATGCAGCGGCCTGAGACTTCACAACTGACACGTCAGACAGCTTAATATGTTTAAACTAAAACTGTCAGTATTGGAGGATGTTGACGAATAACTTATACTTAATGATTCAGTTATTTATCCCCACCAAGATTGGTGAGTGCACTCTACTGAGTCCATTCACTAAAGTTTAATACTTCTGCTGGAATAAAATACATACAGTCTCTCACAGTTTTGATAAATTGATCAAGAAGCTTTTCAGAACATATCAAAATCCACATAATGGGTTTATTACCTGCACATTAACTACAGGTTTATGCTAACACTTATTTCTGTAAGGTATGTCACTTGTGGTCAACGTTAGTTCGGGCTAAAAAAAAAGCAAATATGAAAATGAAATAAAATGACAGGTGTGGAGTTTGAAACATTGAGCTTTTACCAGGCCTCTGTAGCATGCTCGTTGATCTCAGGTTGACTGGCTAGTAGCAGCTCATGGTAACATTAGCCGCTAGCATAACACTGGATCTGTGACCAGATGGTCAGCCGTCGAGTTGCGTGGCAAAACGTGGTCCTGGAGACTCCACCTGTAGCAAAAACTACCACAGAAACAGTTTTGAATACTTTAACAGATATTAATATGCAGAGGTGGGAAACAACTAAGTACAAATACTTTGTAACTTAAAGCGATCCTCCACCCAAAAAGGAAGATTCACTCAATATCTACTCACCCCTGTGCTGAAGAGAGGATGGGTGAAGATCTCCAGTTCACAGAACACTCCCGGAGTCTCAGTGGAAAACAGTGTTGCAGCCAAATCCAGTACAATTGGAGTGAATGGTGACCCAGTTTAAAACATTTAAAAAAGAACAAAAAACAAACACAAAATGTCTCCATCTTGCTCGTGTGGTGTAATCCAAGTGTCCATGAGCTGCGACATTAAAATTTAACCACAAAAGACGCCATTTACACCATGTTTTTAGCCTAAATAACAACTGTAGCCTCTCAGACTCGAGCCGGCTGCACAAGAGACCTTGCGATATTTTCGCACGTGCATCCACGAAGTCTCGCGATACATCAACGCCATGTTTACATGCTACCTGGGAGGCTACAGTTGACATTTAGGCTAAAAACACGGGAGTGTTTTGTGAATTGGAGATCTTCACCCATCCTCTCATCAGCACAGGGGTGAGTAAATATTGAGTGAATCTTCCTTTTTGGGTGGAGTATCGCTTTAAATAGTTCTTTACTTGTGTATATATGTTTTAGACAACTTTTACTTTTACTCTCTACATTTGAACACAAATATCTTTACTTTCTCCTCTTCCTACTCTTACTTACATTTCCAAAACAAGCTCACTACTTTACTGTTAAGGCATTTGAGTGGAATTATAATTTTCTTTTTTATTTTGCAGGATTTCCCGCTGATTCCCAACATCAAGACTGAACATGTAGAAAAGATGATTCCTCATGTTTCCATCCATGTATATCCTGCAATAACACCATAAAAGACATAACAAGACAAAAATATAAATAAAAATGATGCAACGAGACGTAAAAACATTACAAGATGGGAATGGTGTAAAGGACGTAACCAAACATATTACGTAACAAGATGAATTTTTTTTTCTTTTTAGTAAAATAGTTAGAAACAATCTATAACAAAATGATGTTTATTCTAAATAAACTATTCAGCTGTAAATGAACTCTAAAAGTTACATTAAATTTCTTATTTTCATTGGTATTTTTTCCCACTGAATCTTGCCTGTTTATGACACTGTCATACTGACAAAATCAAACCTGCCAAAGTACTAAAAATCACCTCAATGGTAGCTCCTGTTACAGCCTGTTACAGCAGGTGTCTCCAGGACCACTTTTTTCCATGATGACACAGACAGACAGACTCAAGTGAAAATATAGCAGCTACATTATCGCAGCTGGTGCATCCAACTCAAGTTTACCGAGTACTGATGTATTAATGTAAAATGACTATAACCTACTGAGCCCCCACATGTGTCATGTCAACATGTTGACAGGCACGACTGGTGTGATCACTTTGCAAGAAGGTCTCCAGTGATACTTTTTCTTTACTGTCCACTGTGGATCCAAGAATGTTAAAGAAGTTCCATGCTAAATCAGTGGAGCACATTCTTAATTTTTTAAAATAGCTTCACCATCATGTAACATCCTGGTGGTTTACGGGGCTCAGACACTGATCATGTGATTGTAACATCTCCCGTTTGAGTCAGGTAGGAGACCTTGTTTACACATGATGATCCCACTGCACGATCAGGCCAAAATAACCCTCGAAATAGTACTACCTGCTTATCCTTTGGGAATAGTTAAAATTTTAATTTATCCATATCTGATGAACAGCTCTCTCCCTCTTTCACTCCTGGATCAGACTCTCACAGGAAAATCAAGTATTGTTTGCCGTCTTAAAATATGCCACAGAATGGACGTGTTAACTTCCTGGAAATCTCACTTCCAGGAAAGCGGTGAAACTTGAAAAGATTCATTCACATTTTTTTTCCAAGTCTGTTTCAAAACACCACTCACATGTCCATTCTGTCCGCTGAGCCGTGTCCACTTCAAACCAGTGATAAGAGCTCAGGCCAAATCACAAATCTCTCATGTGAAACAACCAAAACCGTTGGAACTTCAGTGCAGGATTTTGTGTTCATGCATCACTAATAGTATAAAACTGAGAAAATAAATAGTCAGGACCTTTATAGTTGTTTAGAGTTCTCAAATACCACAGATGGCAAAAGTTTACTTATTTTGTAAAAGTACTCATATTTGTCTTATGTATTATGTCATTCATATCTTGTTACATAATTTTCATCTTTTTACATCTTGTTATACCTTTTACATTGTTTTTGTCTTGTTACGTCTTTCACATCATTGTCATCTGACGCCGTTTGTTTTCATCTTGCTGTTTTGATGTTTTTGTTTTAAGTGTTTTACATCATTTTTGTCTTACGTATTGCTACGTCATCTTGTCGTTACATCCTCCTTTTTGTGTCTTATTACAGTTTTACTTTGTTTTATCTTGTTACGTCCTTTTATGTTTTCATTTTGATACGTCTTTTATGTCATTTTCATCTTATGTATTGTTACATTGTTTTCACCTTGTGTTTTTTAATCATTTTCTTTTCACATCATGTTACATCTTTTACGTCGTTCTTGACTTGTTACATTGTTTTTATGTCTTTTTTAAAAATCTTATTATGTTTTTTTTTTCATCTTATGTCTTTTACTTACGTGTTGTTACCTTGTTTTTGTCTTATTGCTTTCGTGTTGTGTTGGGTCATTTTCTTCTTTTTACATTTGTTACACGTTACACGTTACTTGTCACATCTTTCATGTCGCTTTCATCTTACATTGTTTTTGTCTCGTCTTTTACACCGTTTTCATTTTGTTGTGCCTTTTTGTTACGTCTTTTTTTTATGTTGTTATTGTCTAAAACCCAAGTAATGAACCTGTTTTGAAAATCTTACAGTAGAAAGTACAGGTATTTATGTTTAAAATGTAAAACTTCCCATCTCAGTCAGTTATAGTGTAAAAACTCAAAAGCAATAGATAAAAATCTGTAAAAAAAAATGACTAAAGGATGCAGTTTGAACACATCCACTCACATGTTCTCCTGTGCGGTTGCTGACTGGTAGTTAAACAGACTATATAACACACAACTGTAGATGAAGGAGACCGTTCATTCCACTCTCCTCCCTCCCTCACTGTACTGAGAAGCACCTGACTCCCACCAGCATAATGTACTCTGATTATGACTGAAAACAAGCACTAAGTCTTCAAAGAATGCTAATGATTTTTAAGCCAAATCAAGCCTTCATAAAAGAGAGACGTTTTTTTTTCCTTCTCATGCCTTTGAACTACACAGAACTATGCATTTTACGAGGTGGAGAAGTGGACGTAGACAACACAGCCAGAGGAGCTGTGAGGAATGTGTAGTGAAGCCTGAGCATGAGTAAGCCTTAACATCACATCTCATCACCCTTTTTTCCCAGCACGTGAGGGAGGCGCAGCCCCTCATAAAGCTCCAAGCACAGATGACAACAGCACGTTACCGAGGTAATTATGGGAGATTTCTTTAATCCCACTGAGCTACAGGGTTAACAGTGATGTCAAGATAACAACCCAGCACCATCCTGCTGCAACCTTTGTACCATTTTCTAATGGGGATTCTTAAATACATCGAAAAGAAAATCTGGTTTAATTTGGGCTAAAGCTCTGCTCTGGTAAAGAAAAAAAAAAAGAGAGGGGAAAGAAAACCCAAATGATCCTCTGCCCTAGTTTGGAAAAATTCAATAGAGCCTGTTAACCCTTTCCAAACACATTACAGTTAAACAAGAACATTAATCCACAAAACAAGGTCTGATAAAGATTAAGAGGACAAAAAAAATCCAAGAAATGGATGTCATTTTGAAATTATTTGAAACGCCGCTTGTACCAATTTGTGTTGCACTTGTTTTTTTTCTAAAAAATCCTCTCAGATCCTGCTGTTGGTTTGGCTGGCAAACAGAATATTATATCTATGAACACCCCCCCCAAAACCCCTCACCAAACGGTTTCATCATTTCAACAAAACCATCACAAAGAGTCATTTTTTCCATTTGAATTTATTAACAGAAATGTATTAACATTTAATATGCAGGAATAAGACCTTCTGTGAATACATGGCACAATCATATTATATACATTCTTTCAGGAGACAGTGCACAAACATGGTGGAGGGAGGGGTAAATACAGGAATCTTAAAATGACCCTTCAGTGGGCTCTGACCGAGCCGAGTGAGAAACACTGATTTTTTTTTTTTAAGTTAAAAATGTTGTTTGTTTTTTATAAAGAAACATGGCTATTACCAAGAAACAAAAAGTAATACTACTGTTTTGTCGCACATCAATTTCTATATACAAACTAGGGACAGGTAATTCACACAAACCAGAGGGAGAGTTCTACCACAGTGCTAGGCTGGAGCCATTTTTTTTTTTTTTACTGTAACAATATACATAATTCCCATGTAACACGACAATTACATGTGCAGCTGATCACCCCACGTTATTTTAAAGAAACTAAATCAGAGCAAACGTTGTGTTTGTTCCTCTCTTTAGCTTATAATGCTTTTAAAGCTCATTGCACATTTTTCCCCCACAGACGTTTGTGTCTTAGTATGAACGTGAGTGTTAATAACAGGTGAGATTAATGCAGTCTCTCTGTGGCAGCGTCCATTCGTCCTTCCATGATGGTCAGAGTTCAGTGTCCCGTTAAGTAGTCCTGCGTGGAGTCTGAAGCGAAGGAGTCGGCGTCCTCGTTGTCCGAGTCCTCGCTGCTGTCGTCAGCGGCGGGCTCCCCGGACAGGGCGATGCGGGCGTAGTCGTCGGTGTCGATGGACTTGCAGAAGTGAATGGCGTATTTCAGTTTCTCCTCCAGCACCTGTTTGCACGAGTACCTGGGCAGCTTCAGCAGGAAGAAACACGTGTAGGACTCTGGCAGGAAGTGGTCAGGCGGGTTGTATTTATCTAGCACCTATCGGGACAGAGAAGATCAAGTTATCAGGTCAATATAAAGCTGGATTTATACCACTAAAAGTGATGGTTTCATGTGCTGAACCATCTCCTGGCCGGGGGCAGTGATCTCCTGGTGACGTATTCTCAAACCATCCTTGTACAAAGAGTTGCTTAAAGTTAAGAGTAGATCTTGGTAAAGATAAAAGCTATTCACAAAGCATCTTAGTCCTAAGGTGAAAAAGTTAGCAGGGAGGAAATGTCAGAAAGACAAAGAGGTGCTGAATGACAGTGAGTTTGTAAAACTCTACAGATTAGATCGTGCAGAGATGATGTTTGTGGTTGATCTCAGTAGAGATGCGCTCACATAAAAATAATAATAATGATGAACTTTATTTATATATCACTTTCTTAAACAATGTTACAAAGTGTTTTTTTAAAAAAGAGGATAAAATCAGACAAGGCTGACAAATCTCCCATGTATTAGAATAATCCTATGATGCCAGAAATGAAAGTGATCACCACACTAAGACTTTGGTCTGTTACAACTTTCCATTAGCAGAATGATCAAACAATTTCAGCGCTTTTGTAATCTTATAGAGTGACACAGTTCATTTCCACTGGATGTCCACATCTCGCAGGCTCACAAAACAGTATTTATGGACACAGCTTGTTAATATCAAATATACTAAGACCCAAAATTACCAGCATGGTAAATAAACATGCGCAAATAAATATAACGGCTGCCAGTGTGTGAAAAGGCTTCTGCGCAAGTAGACCTGTGTTTTTAAACATTTTGTGGACTATTATAGTTCTTAAATAGTGCTCGTCATTACACCATGTCTTAACAGACACTAAATTCTATTGATTTTTACTGTCCATTCTATGTCCATTACCACTAAGAGTGTTTTTTTTAATTTAATTTAATTTTTTTGGATCAACCAATCACATCACTTTAAATGAATGATGGGGTCAATCACACCTCCTCACTAAGATAAAAGTTTCTGTCTCTTAACTGCTCAGAATTGTTCTGAGAAGTTTATCAAATCACTCCTAAGCTTAGGGTCCCTTTTAGGAATTTTTAGGCTAAGTTAGGAGCTTGAATATAGACCCTGAAGTCTTCGCTGGTTGCCTAGCAACCTCACAGTGATGATGGGACTTCAAGAAGTCTATGCCAAGGCCGGACCAAAAATTAGTTCAGCACATACCAGTCATAAAACCACTAATTGTTGTTTTTATACCAGTTTTTGTGCAGATTAAACTCAGTCATCTTACTCTCAGACAGAAAAGAGTATTTCCTACATTTTTTTTGCAAAATTAACCAAGTTAAATTCAAGACTTGAGCTTTTTTAACACCCCATAGTGTGAAGTACACGGTACACACAAAACAATATGAACCAATTAGAAACTGTTCATTTACTTTAAGTTAATCTGAGTTTTTGGAAAAAACAAAACAAAAAAACAACTGTTATGAGGCAATGAGATTCCTAGTTTCTGTAGTGATGAAGTGTAGTGTTTGCTGCACGTGGTGCTTAATCAACATTTTCAATACCGGTATCAATACCTTGACTTAAAATTTAAAGAATCCATTTTAACAAAAAGAAAATTACATTACTGTTTGATTGCTCACTTCAAAGAGGAAGGCTATTCAAAGACCCGGGAGCATCTAGGGAAACTGATTCAACTCAGCCAAAAACTGATGGGATATGTACAGTTTTTAACTTTATAAAAACATTAAGAACTGTCCAAAGGAACATTAATACCAAACAGCAGTCTGTCAAGTCCAAAAGAGGTGGCAAAGGGAATGACAGTGGGTTTGTTGTCAGAAACAATCTCTGCCTCGGCACCATCCCCATCCCATTACTGACACGCTAACAGGTTAGCTGCACTGAGCTAAGAAGCAGCAGGAAATTCACTTTGTTATCTGTGCGGGTAAGCGGTTAAAAAAAACTCAAAACAATGATCCCCGTCTCTGCCGTAATGTTGATGTAGTGTTTGTCCTGCATGTCTCTCAAAAATACAACGTTAGACAGACGATCATCACCATTATTACTGTGAGATGAATAGCTCACTGATGCTGATGAGATTTACTCTGCAGTACTGAATGACAAGGAATTTTTCAATGCTCATCAGATCAGATCAAAGCAATTTGGTCGGTGCCACTAAAGTATCGGAGTTCTGCACTGAGCCCTGGATGATGCTGGCTGAAACTAACTGTAACTAAAAAGCCTCCTGTATGCCCATTCCACTCTCCCAACGAGGCCAAAGCTTTTTACTTTAGAGTTGTACACAAACAGATAGTAAGAAAAATTCTAACATTACTAACCAACATTTGCCACACTGCCAACATTACAGCAGGCAAGAACATTTTTAAGACTTTTATGAATTAAATCTAACACTTTTTAACATCTTCTTGGGCATTTCAGTTGTTTTTAAGTCTTTTCAAAAGCTGAAGTCAGATCCCCGCTTCTTACCTGCACAACAAAATCTCGCCCACGGAAGTCAGCGATGGTACGAGGCAGGCGTGTGCGTCCCCAGACGAACCTCAGGAAAAGCGACCTCTCCGTGTTGGAGAAGGACTCCATCACCTCCCAGAACCACTGGATGAGCGGCGATGTCGGCTCCACTCCCTTGTAAGTGGCCACTGACTTCAGCAGGTGCAGAGGGATGTCCGGGCTTCCACACACCTGAGGAGAGGAAAACGATTACTGTCAAACCAACACGCAGCCTGAGGCCAGAGGCTGAGTCACGACCTTAAAACCTGCTCTCACTAACCATCGTTTCCAGTTCGTAACCAGTGAAAAGTGACAGCAAGGGAACTGGAACTACTCGGGCCATTCCCTCGCGCACGGCAGACACTTGCTCATCAAACTCATGAAGCCTGAAGGAAGGGAACAAAGAGACAAAAAAAAAAAAAGGTAAACACAAATGCACACTGGAAAATCTAAATTTTGTTCAGTCAGCTGGTTTTCTCACCTGTAGTTAATTGCCAGGCGGACATATTCAGCGCGGTTCTCCAGGGTGATGTGGGAGTACTTGGAGCTGAGCTGGATGTCCTGGCCGCTGGCGTTTGGCACCGTGAAGGGCAGCGTCATGGCCTCAAACTCCTCGGCTGTGGCCTCGTTGTCCCGGATGTACATCAAGCCGGGAATGAAATCCTTATCAACCTGGGACGTACAGAGCAGATCACCGCTTAATATTCTAACAAAACTGTTCCATCCATTTGCTTCTTAAAAGGGATAGTTTGGATTGATTAATGTGGGGCTGTACGAGGTACTTTTAGGTAATCAAATGACTATCGATATCAGTTTAAGTGTACGCTATATTTAAAATATTTTCACTGCTTTATTTTGCCGTTAGACAGGCTTGTCTGACATGAAACTGTTGTTAAATAAGCCAAACACCCCTCTCTCTCAAAAACAAACAAATTCTATAGTTAAAAATCAGTAATTTTACCTCGCAGAACATGGGAGTTGCTGGTCTACCGCTGCCTTGATCTGTTTGTTTGTGTTATTGTGCGACTTTGGTGAATCCGAACTATCCTTTTAAAACGCCACAATCACCAATAACACAAACAAACTAAAAGATCGAGGCAGAGTTAGACCAGCATATCCCCTGTACAAAGTAAAGCAGTGAAAACATCCTAATCATGTCATACATTTAAGATTATGTTGTTGTTGTTTTTTTAAGTGGCTGAAATATGTTTTGTTGCTGACCCTGTCCATGCCTAGTTTCCATGCTGGTGCCATCCTCTACTGTAGGTAATACACCAACTATCAGTAAACACCCAAAAAACCCACATTAAATAGTCTGAACTATCCCTTTACTGACCTATAATGTAACCTGAGTATGCATTTGTCTATTTGTGTGTGTGTGTATTTATGTGCGAGTGGTCTCGAGGCCCTCGTGCGCACAAGAGTTCCGGTGAGCCATGCACTCCTTTGAGTCTTGTGCTGGATTCATTTATCACCCAACCCTTCTTCTATCTCTGGGGCAAAAGCGCAAAACAAAAGCAGCTTTGTGAAGGAAAAGGGCTTCTTTTTTTTCTTCTTTGCTCACTCTAGTATTCTCCCAAAGACGGTTCAGGAGCTCATGATCACAGCGTGAGGTCAGGAGTGGACTCACGCCATCTCCTGAACAAAAGCTGAGATTGTGGCTCGTGGCTTCTTTTACTAAATTATACCGTAGATTTTTGACCTCTCTGAGGAGCAGGTACAGTGTGAGTTTACAGACATGTTTCTTAATGTAGGGGAGCAGTGTGCTGATAGGCTTAAGGTTTACAGTAATCTGAGAAGGAATGTTTAGGAATGTGTTCTTTTTGCAGGTTATAATGCCGATCATGAGGGTTTCAAAAGTTACGTAATGTGTGATATAAAGGCAGACATTCCTTTTTGTAGCTGGAGGGCAGAGATGGTGGTTCAGCTAGACATGATTGGAATTAAGTTACATGTGACTTAAAGGGTAAAGAACGTTAAAATAATTTATGACACTAAGCAGAGGTGGGAAGTAACTAAGTACAAATACTCGTTACTGTACTTAAGTAGCTTTTCCGGGTATCTATACTTTACTCAAGTTATTTATTTTTCTAGCAACTTTTTACTTTTACTCCATACGTTCAAACACAAATATCTGTACTTTCATCTCCTGACATCTTAAAAACAGGCCTGTCACTTTAGGTTCAATGCATTTGAGTGGAATTATTGATTATTTTGCGTCATTATGCACCGCTTCCAAACATCAAAACTGATGAAGTGGACGGAACAATAACGAAAGGATGATTTCTTGGTCTGTCCATCAGTACACATCATATTAATTAGACAGGCAAAGCAAGACGACAATGACATGAAACAAAAAAGATTGAACAAGAAAAATGACGTAACAAGGCAAAGAAGGCATAACAAGACAAAAAAAAAGTATTTAGACAAAAAAACAACATAAAAGACGCAACAAGATGCCAAACTAACAAGAGACGTAACAACACTAAAAAACACTAAAAAACTACATAACGGATGTAACAAGACAGGAGAGTGAGACTCGAGAAAAGGTGAGCTTCAGTTACCTTTGCACAAATACAGACGGTAGAAAAGTCCCTCAGAGGACGACTTTTTACTTTTATACTTTGCGTACATTTGCGTTCATTTTTACTTGAGTAAAGAAGTTTAATTTGTATTTCTACTTTGTCTACTTTATCTGTGCTTCTACTTTTGCCACTTCTGACACTATGACACTAAGACGCAAGAACAGTTTTGTTCTGTTATTCCAAAACATTTTTCTGTGACGTTTGTTCAAGAGTTCCAAGTCAGACTCACCAAACTCTCTTAACTGCACAAACTCAGTGCAAATTGCATTTTTTTTAACTTGATGAATGCCAAGTTTGTGAGATTAGACCATTAGCATAATTGACACCCCTAAATTGCTATATCAGGATATCTGTTCTGCTCCATTTGTGGGCAAGTTTAAAAAATGTCATCCAGGAGTAGAAAGAAGAATTTCACATTGCAGAGCTTCAAGTCATGCTGTCAGAAATCAGCAGACGAAAACATGACAAATTCAGGAGTGTCAGTGGTTGTACAGGGGACCTGAAATTCCCAATGACGTTGAAAGACATGAAGGTTTGACATGAAGTTAGCTGCTAAAAAAAATCTTGCAGATAAGACCAGAAACTGACTGAAAAACAGAAATTGATAAACTGTAACAGTCTCTGATTCCGAGTTATTAAACTGCAGGAACATTTTGGAAATCCAGTCCTTAATTTCAGCGAGGCATAACACCAGACACAGTGGTGACACCAGGATTTATCAGGACACATACAGTTGGATATCATCCACATAACAAGGACTAGGGTTAGCTTTAAATTCATTTTAAAATTCTCTACTGTGGCTCTGATGGCTGCTGTGCAACAGACGGGCAAAAAGACAGAGCTGCTCCAACGAGCGAGCCAAACAGTGCGTCAAAGGGAAGACAGCAGATATTGACGAAGCCAAGCGTGTGTGATTTATTTCAATGATGACAAGCACGGCCATTTTCCCTGTTGCACCACTGAAAATGCCTGAAGCCACAGTCTACAGGATTCCAGTCAATAAAGGCAAAAGCGATGGCTTTTAAATCAAGTCCCTTTTTCCTAATTCAATCATTGCGCATCAGAGAAAAACAGCACGCATCAGCCTTGCTTTGTCTTTTCATCACAACCCTGCATCAAGATTAAGGGAATTATTACTTAATCTGCAGCTCTCGGGTGGGCCAAACCGTTGGGGGTGATTCGTATGGCTGACTACCTTCCGTTACACCCCTGGTTATTTATCCTCATATTTATCATGATTAGACTTGAATGCAAACATACGCATTAGACTGAGTGCAGACTTTTCAGTTTGTCATAATAAACACTCAAGGTAATATAATTATTGAATTAAACAAATGTTGTTGTTTTTTTTACTCTGGTCTGGACCACTAGTGAATTTTGTTTGCACTTTAAAGAAAATCTATTGGTCAGTGCAACAGGTTCTGTTGCATCACTTCTGTTTGTGCGAGCGGCTGCCCAGTGTTTGAATAGTATTTTCACACATATTTTCACACTCAATCAATCATCATGAGAGCCCCGTTGTGTAGAGAGGAGCAGGGCTGTGTACATACCTCACTGAGGTCAGCAATGGTCAGGTTCATGCCTGCCAGCTGTTTCCACACCGGCTCTGCCAGATTCAGGCTAAGAGGGCTTCCAGTCCGGATTGCAATGCCCAAGAGGACTCCTGCAGACACAGCAAGGCAGAGCACATTACACACAGATCAAACATGAACAATCATCTGTCGCTGTGCTGCGCTCAATGTTTGCAGCACAACAGCAGGAATACCTACATTAAATGAAGCGTGCTCAACGGTTCCGGCCAGGTGTTTATCAGTGAAAACGCACATGAAGCGTTTGTACATTTTAAAATAAACATGCATATTTTCAATCTTTTGTTTATCTAGGATTAACGCCCCAGAAGACCTGACTTGGGAGATTAACTGGATTATACCTAGGAAGCGGAACATGCTCATGTGAAGAGGGGACTTGGCGGCGGGGTTGAGCAGGAAGCAGTCCCTGTTGGCGCCAGACTCGTCGCGGCCGTTGGGGGTGACGATGAGCAGCGGAGTCAGGGCGTTCTGCAGCTCCTCGCACATCTCGGCGATGGACTCGCTATAGCCGCCCCCACAGTCGTCCACAGACTCCCCTGGTGAAAAATAACAAGTACACTTAAAAGATCCACTCTGAGGAAAAGGCATGCACACCCTGTGCTGCTGATAATTTCATGTTATTTTAAGAATAACACATCGGGGACAGGACCATGTAGCACCTACCCACAAATTTGACCTTCCACACTCGATGAGGGAGCAGCAGGCTGTCTGGGCTGAACGAGCTCATTTTGGCACACATCTGACCGAATACAGACTTGGTTCCATCTGGACCTGCCAGGCCCCCTTTGCTGCGGGAGCGCTTCACCTGCAGGGTGAAGAAGTAGAGAAAAAAAAAGACAGAGATTATAGTTTGATTTGCTTCTGTTCTGTTCTGCTTCTTAATAACTTCCTGCTAGATACAGAGGAAGTCCTGATAGGCATGAATTCCTGGATATGACAGCTCTCTGCACTACAGTTACAACCAGGAGGGGGGTGTGGGCAGTGGCCCGAACCGAGACTCTATGTGGGGTAAAGTCTAAACCTCAGTCCAGGAAGTCTCCTGCAGACAGGCTGGATAACAGATCACACACACCAGAGAAAAATCCCCTTATTAAAGACATCACATGTAATGCTCAGGAGCCTGTCTGGAACATAGCCTCCCAGTGAGAGAGAGAAGAGGAGGAGGAGGACGACGACGAGGAGGGGGAAGGCAAGGGAACTACAGTAAGAGGGAGCAGGGGACCTGAAGAGAGATAAAAGAGAGTGTGAAACAGATTAAAACTGTGTGTTATTTGCATGTATTTCCTACTGTACCTGTATCCTGTTGAGCTCCACCACAGGTCCATGCTGTCTGTCTCTCACCATCGTGGCTTGAACAACCTTCCTGAAAGCTGCCTCCTGTTCAGACAAAATAAATGTCCCACCAGACAAATAAGATACTGATTTAGTGCCAAGGAGACATACCGCATTACACTGCCAATTTTGGCTGTAAACACAGCTGTTAAACCTCTTAAGCTCTGGCCAACCCAGTTTTTCACTCTTGGCGAGTGAAAAACTGCCACAGCAGAATTAAGTCCTTTGACCACTCACCTCAAGATATCTGAATAAAAACGGGCTCTTCAGGTACGCTTTACACCAATCCCATACACTTTTTTTGCATGCAGTATAAATGTGCCATTTTTTGTTTTGTTGTCAACAATTACAATCATCTGTAACTATTTTGATCATATATAGAAGTGGGGCATTCGATGTGTAACTTTTCTAGGTATAGTAACTTGCCGAGCTGCATCTCAATTTAGTCTTCAGGCTCCCGGCTTTCAGATGATGCATACCACTTCTATGTGGTATAAGCTTCTGACCTGCTATCTCCCCCTACATATCTCCTGCCCCCCCCAACATGACAAAAATCAGCGTATGATAGGGAGGGCGGGGGAGTGGAACAGGTTAAGTTTCATATATATTTTTCTGGGATTAAAATGCATGCTCTCTCACCTTCCCCTGGGAGATGAGGATGCCTCTGAGTGTGTCGAAGCCCACCGAGGGTCCGTGACCCGTCTGACCCAGCCGACCCTCCAGGTCAAACATGGGTATGCATGGGCAGAAGAGCTCTGAGATGTGATGCAGCAGCAGCAGCCTGTTCCTCAGGGCCATGATGGGGATTTCCTGCAGGTGGTTGTACTCCATGGGAACCTTTAACACACCGACACAGACGGTCAGAGATTGACAGCATGATGGGCATTCAGAGGTCTGCAAGTAACTTTGTTTTAATGATTTCTGTCAGCAAAGCTTTACTGCCATCTACTGGGACATGTGGACAGAGAATTCATTTTCCAACATACAAAGACATGACAGTTTTAGTTACATTTTGATGTGAGTGCAGTACCTGTGCGGGCAGTTTCCCAGCATTAGTGGGCTTGCTGGTGGACCAGGCGAGGGTGTGAGCAGAACCGCAGGCCACCCTGTTGATCTTCTTGCCCTGCAGCGCAGCCACCAGCCGGGGTCTCTGGATGGCATTGGTGGTACCATCTCCAAGTTGGCCCTCATCGTTGTCACCCCATGTGTACACTTCTCCTGAGCCAAACACAACAGCAAAGCTTTCTGTGAAGCTGCGGTCCAACAGCTCAACTGTTTGGGACTCAATGATACCAACTGGCAAGATGGCAGAGACAACTTATACAACAAACTGATCTGAAATAACCCGACAGTCATTGATGAGGAACATGTACGAAAAGGATGAACATGCATAAAACGGTCCATCCTACCATCCTCTGTGCAGCACACGCAGTGCAGTGAGCCGGTGGCGATGGCGATGACCTTCTTCCCTTGTAGCCCCTGAACCTGTCTGGGTCGTCGAACATGGTCATCAGAACCATGGCCCAGCCGGTGGTAGTCCCCTTTCCCCCTAAAGATGACATGCATATACGCAACTGAGCTATCTCTTTTCTGATGACAACAGTGACGTAAGATGACACGATAAATCTGCTCTGTGCTGTAATGTACATACCAGGTGTACACAGCCCCAGACTTGGTAAGAGCCACAGAAAACTGTGAGCCACACTCCACTTTCACCACTCCAAGGCCAGTCAAAGAGTCAATCTGAAAATAAGAAATCAGATCAATCAATCATTTAATGGACCATATTAAAAATGACATTAGCTCTCTTAAATTATGTCATTCATCCCAACACTATGCACAAAAGATATATGAAAATTAGGGCTGACAAAGTTAACGCGTTAATAATGCGTTAATAACGCATTAATAACGCGTTACCGCAAATTCCTTTTAAAGCCACAATTTTTTTTACGCGCTTTAACGCACGTTGTTATATTGGCCTGATCAATAGTTTGATCAGCAGGAAATGAATCAGCTCGCAGCTGCAAAGACACGAGCTTCTGTCACCCGACAATGTAAACAGGCTTGTCTGTTTAAGCAACTGGCTCAGCGCAGAGAAACAGAAGAATATGAGGAGGGAGACGAGTGAGTGCTGATCGAGCTGCAGCTTCACCTGAAACCAGGTAAAAGTTAAAATAAGTCTGAGCAGAGAGAGAGAGAGAGAGAGAGAGAGAGAGAGAGAGAGAGAGAGGGAGAGCGTGCATGTGAATATGGACAGATGTGTCAACTTGATATAAAAAACTTTCATGATCATGAATCATTTTATTAACGTGCACGTCTGCGGTGCGTGATTTTTTTTTACTCCAAGTCCAATTTATGTACTTTTAAATATTTAATTATTTCATGCCGATCAATCATAACAGTGAGGGTGGAGAGATGAACAGCAGAGAGGAGGGAGGGAGGGGGAGCGAGTGCGTGAAGCACCGACCGATATAAAAACTTTACTGATGATGAATCCTGATCTTACTGTACAGTTCTGTGGTTTAAACACTACAGATAAAAATATCGGCCTTTCTAAAGTCCAAACTGACAGACGCTGGTCTCTACAAAACGTTCGTCACTGCACTGCATTATTCTAAGTCATGATGAAGAGTCAAGACTCTGTCTCTCCTCTTCATCTCCTCTGTGTGTGTCTGTGTGCAGTTTGCTGTCTGTTCAGAGTGACACTGATGTAAATGATCCTGCTGCATTAATACAAAAACATGAATAACAGGGCCACATTAATGTGGATAAATGTTTGTTTGGAAAAAGAGACACGTTTTTTGTTAACATGAACCTTTAAAGGTGTTTAATAAACACGTTAAGTGCATATATATTCCCTTCTTTCTTGAGAGTTTGCTCATGCAAAATGAAACGCGATTATAGATTAAAAATGAATGATATTTAATCGTGATTAATCGACATTAATCCACAGCAACCCTGTGATTAATCTGATTAAAATTTTTAATCGTTTGACAGCACTAATGAAAATAGAAATGTAAATTAATAAAGTGCGTGTATGTGTGGTGGAATTATTCTACTCTTCAAGTGTCTGATTTACTGAGTGTAAATAAAGAAGGACAGTGTTTTTCCACTTCCTCCCACAATACAAAAAAGGTCAAAATATCCCAGACATGAGTGCTGCCATCTTGTGCATATGATGCCATATGGAGATGGAGCCAGATTCTGCGCAGTAGGGATCAGGGTTATCGTGGTCCCACTCACAAAGCCAGCTGACTCATTCCCGAGCAGGGCTCAGCTGTCAATCATGATGTGAAGCCCCTTTTCATAGCATCAAATAACTTATTAAAATAAAAGTGATCAGAAAAATGAAGATCGGTGCGATAAGGGCTGCCTAAAATGATAGAAACTTTATTTGACCTTTACTTTGATGTTTTAGTTTGGCCTATGTCCCATCTGCTAACATCGAGGAGGCGGGACTTATGACCTCAATTGTAATCAGACACCAGTGGGCAGTCTGAACACATTTTGAAGTACAGCTGCAAGTGATCTGTGGAAGATTAATTTTATAGTCATACAGTATCAGATGTTTTGAATCTTGGAACCATGAAAAGGCTGTTGAATGTGAGATTCTTAAAAATATCCTTATTCACCGAGCCTGGCTAAGAAACAGGCCGGCACATAATCATCCATGAAACTGAAACTTGTTATTTTTACACTTCTGTTTCTGCATGCATTAAACTAATTAGATATGACATGTTAATTGGTGAGGTTGAGAGGTACTACTAGATGGAGTTTTTAAGTCTGGACAGAGGCAGGCCAACTGTTTCACCTAGTTTCCAATGTTTGTGCTACTCTAACCATCAGCTGGATATACCTTCAAATTTAGCTTAAGAAAGTTACTGATTTTCTGATCAGCTCTCAGCAAGGAAGTGAATTAAAGTGTGGACCTGTATTTCACTAAAAGTCAAACTATTCCTTTGATTCCTCTCTACCTCAAGGCCCAAGTTTTAAAGATAGCAGTGCTTAACTAACTATTTAACATAATAAGATCCTCAAAAGTATTAATACTTCAATACTTTCTTGATACCACATATTTAAAACTATACAATATCCATCAATTTAAGGATTGAAAGTCTAAAAATATCATGGCAACTCTACAACATAACAGCTGTGGCTACTGAACTTAACAAGAAGTAGAAAATTCATCTGAAGCTCAAGTTTGGTTTTATTTCTCTTGTTATTTTAAACAGTGAGAGTCTGTTGAAAACTACAAAGTATAAAGCGCTGCTTCTGCTGACCTCCAGTGCACACTGCGGTGTAAATTGCCTTACCTTCATGGGGATTTTGCAGCCATCACTGCCTCCCCGGCCCAATTTGCCGTAGTCCCCGTCTCCCCAGGACCAGACCATGTCATCGTCTGTTAGACACAGTGTCTGGGCGTCCCCGCTGCCACAGGCTACATCAATGACCCTGTGACCCTGTAGTGCATCCACCTGGATAAATCACACAGACACTAACATCAGCTTTACCACACCGTGATTGTCTGGGAAACCTTGTCAGAGTCAGAGAGGCAGAGTAAACTGTTTGATTCCTGTCCAAACACTTTGGGTTGACAGCTATTTTTTTTAGCTCTTTCAGTGTACTGGCAGACCTTGAGAGCACTTTGTGTACTGTATACAGGACAGTATTTTGAGTCGTGTGGGAAACTTGAACTAAATGATCACTGACCAGCTTGGGTTTGAGCTGGTCCTCGCTGTCACCATGACCCAGCCGTCCGTAGCGGCCCTTGCCCCAGGTGAAGAGCTCTCCGCTGGCAGTGATGCAGGCGCTGTGTGCCCCTCCGGCTGCGATATCCACAACTTCCACTCCCCTCAGAGACTCGATTACACGAGGACGGTCACAGGGACTAAAGTCAAGAGGAGTCACAGTTATGATAAAAACACTAAACAAATCTATGTCATTTTAAATATTAAGGATTAAAGGGATAGTTAGGACTATTTCATGGAGTTGTATCACGTATTAATTCATAGTCATTGTATTAGCTACAGAGGATGCTGGTTGACATGCCCCCAGTTCGGAGAAGCAGAGAGGAATACCAGCACGGAAGATAAGCAATATCTTGCTGGGGACAGAGTCAACACCAAAATGTATTTTAGCCACTTAAAAAAGGTCCACCTGAAAAAAGAAAGTCAATATCAATTTAATTGTACACTGTATTTAGAATATTTCCACTGCTTAACCTTTTCCAAGGGAAAACCACTGTTACATAAGCCAAAAATCCCTCTCTCCAGACTAACCAAACTTCTTTAACAAAATCAGTCATTTTTGCTCACAGAACACATCTACTCCACATCTGCTCATCTACCTCTGCATTGATCTGTTATCTGTCTATTTGTGTTACTGTGTGATTTCGGTGTTTTAAAATGATAGTTTGGATTCTCCAATGTCACATAATAACACAGACAAAGTAACAGATCGAGGCAGCAGTAGACTTGCAACTGTGCTCTGCGAGAAAAAAATACTGTTTTCACCCATGGAGTCTGGTTGGTTTGGAGGGGAGTAAGTATTTTGCTTATGCAATGGCGGTTTCCTGTGGGAAAAGGTCATGCGTCAGCAAAGGAAAGTGGTGAAAATATTCTAAATATAGTGTTCACTTAAAGTGATGGTTTTTTTTTTAGGTGGACTTTTTATTAAGTGGCATTTCTTAGCTTCCTGCTGCTTCTCAAAACTAAGGGCATGTCGACCGTCATCTACTGTGAGTAACACACTGACTAAGTACGTCATGCAGCCCCACATTAAATAATCCTAACTCTAACTTTAGGACAGTGTATTGTGTGTTATGGAGTAGAAATTGCAAGAAAAACTGTGTTATTTCTGATTCAGTCTCAACCTTCTGTTCCCATGGCCAAGTTTTCCATCCTCAGCCTCTCCCCATGAGTAGACTTCTCCCTCGGAGGACAGCGCCAGGCAGTGCTTCCCTCCAGAGTTTACAGCCACTTTCCTGATGAAGACGTGTTGGATGGACTCCAGCAGGGTTGGGGTGGACACAGACTCTGTGCCTCCAATACCCAATCTGCCTCCAGCTCCATATCCTGTTGCATACAGCTGAGGATCAAGACATCATATATCAGTCCGACAATATATTATACTTTAATGGAAGTCATCAGATTGACATTGTTGATCAATACTCTCGATAATAAAAAGGTGCAGCCTAGGTTGTGTGAAATACCTTTCCATCAGCAGTGACAGCAAACAGAGTCTGCTCTCCGCCGATGAGCTGCACTGGTCGCAGGGTGGCAAGGGCTTCAGTGGGAGTGGGCACTTTGACCTTTGCCCCCTCAATACCCCCCAGCTGTCCTCTGTGGTTGTGGCCCCACCCGTAGATGGTGCCGCTCCCCCCAGCGGAGAGGGTCCAGTCATCTGGTCGGCGGTTCATCCACTGTACGAGCTGCTCGTCATGCTCGCGCTTGAACAAGTCGTGACTCTCGTGGAGGCCGTTCATGATCTCATGATCGGCCATGAGCTCGCGAACTTTCTTTGTAACCTTCAAAGGGATAATGGAAGGAAACGGATTAAGAACGTTCTCAGGTCAGAGTGTGACAAAGAGAAGTGAGACCCGGCGCAGACGGAACAGCCTGGCACACTCACCTCATCCAGAAAGGGTCTCGGCAGAGAGGTTCTCTTGTCTAGAGCCACGGCGACTCTGGAAGCAGTGCAGTATCGGCGGAACCAGGCCCACTTATGGGTCTCAGCACAGCAGGGTAAGGTATCGAGCTCAAGATCGCAGGCGAGAGCAACCAAGACCTGAACAAAATGTTAAAATTAGCCACTGAGAGGAAACTGCTCTAATGATCTGTAAAAATCCAATATACTCTCAACCTCTGGTGCCATTGTGTTGGTAAGGAGACTACTGTGTAGTATAGATGAGGTGCTGATTACTGGAACCAGACTGAATGCAGGGAAAAAAGCATCACACACTCTGGTTCCACATGCATTTATTCTATTCTGAAGACGTTTCGGTTGATCTTGAAAAAAGGCCTGAGGGCTGAAATGTCATCATAATAAAATAAATGCATATGGAGCCAGAGTGTGAAACACTTTTTTCCTAAGTCAAGGAAACTACCGTGAACATACCTTGAAAAATGGACTATGAAGCAGCTGCTTCCCTCCTCTGACAATGGGGTCCTCGTACTCATACTGCCTCTGCAGAGCCTCTGGTAGCCCCTTCACTAGAGCAGCCAACGCACTGCCTGTGAAACTCTGAAAGAAAATAGATTAGGAATTCAATTAACTACTTCACTTACAAAAATAAAGGCTGCATTTGACCTCTGGCTGACCATGAAGTATCCCATCTTTTGTTTGTCTTTGTTACAGCTCTCAAAGAATTACACAAAACAAAACAGAAAACTGCACCACTGCAGTAGACAGTGTATGAGCTAAAGGAAAGAAAAAAAAACAAACAAACGAAAAAATGATGATGTTGTACATGGTAATTCAAAAATCTAATCAATCGTACAAAAAAAACAGTCAAATTATATCCTACATCATCAATAACAATTGAAGAGATCTGCACTTATTTATTACGATGGCCACAGCAATGTCATTGATTGGTTAACTCATGCGTGCCTCTCAGCTAGACACATATATTACAAAAACAATTTCTTGTGTCAAAACTCAATTAAGTGTAATATAAATATATCTGCTTGCATTGTAAACATTGAAGAACCAGATATGAAACGAACACTGAAAAGTCAGTTATATATAAAAAAAAAACAAAAAAAACAAGACTGCTCAAAATTGGTTTGGGTGGCTCACCAATGAAATATGTTCAACATTAATATGTGAAGGTATCGCAGCTGAAAAAAGTTCATGCGCCCCCACACCCACATTTTTTTTTTCATTAATATAAACACTGTTAAGGGAAGAAACTAATTAAAAAGACTGTTGAATTTGAGTCAAAATAAAGGTCAGCAAAACAGCAGAAAACTCATTTGTTTATTTTTTCATCCCTAATCATTCATTTCACTCCACATTTTTCCCCTGGTCGTCCAGCCTGCCCCTGCAGTGGCTCTATTTCCCATCAGGACTATGACAACCACTGGTATAATGTTAACAGCAGCCACTGAGCAAGAATCTTTCATCACACTGTACTCACCATAGAGCGCGCTTCGCCCTCACTGTCACCCAGCAGCCTGTTTATGTTGATGGACTGACCGTACTCTGTGGTCAGGAGCTTTCGTAGCCTCTGCAGAGCCCACATCCTGTGTCCTGCAGCTGGTCAAAATTACATCAAAAACAACATGAATATACAGTATATTTCATGCAGTAAAGTATAAACTATACTTAGGAATAAAAATACAAAACAATCAGGAAAATCATACTGTACCTAGTGCACTAAGCTGGGCACAAGCAGCTAGAGAGGCAGCCAGGCGAGGCACGATGCTCCGGTTGGAGGCAAAGTTGAGCCTGAAGTCGAGCAGACAGGTGACCAAGTCCATGGAGGGACAGGACAAGATACAGCGATCTGACAGCAGGTCTTTGGGACCTGAAGAAAGACACAAAAAAGGCTCAGTGTCAGTCAGTGTATGTGCCAGTGTATTGTAAGGTTGCTGTGGTACGGTATTCTGGTTTTAAGGTATATCATGGTATGTAAATTTGATGTGTCTCACCAGCAGCAGGCATGATGGGGTAGACAGTGAAGCGCCAGCCCCAGCCGTTGACGGAGCCGTCACTGGTGAATTTCCATTTGAGTTCGTCTCCCGGGATCCTCAACTCACTGGACCAGTCGGACCACTCCCGACCTGAAACAGACACAGCATGTTGCCATATTAATTTCTAATTCATTGGCATACGCTCGATGACAATTCAGTCATACGGTCATCCTTTCATTACCTGATCTGACGGAGACAATCCGATTGGCTCCATCCATGATTGTTAACGGGTCGTGGCGTCT
>JAJHUR010138911.1:0-11865 GCA_027495735.1 Lutjanus campechanus
CCAGTGGAAGAGGAAGCTGAGGCCTCTTTTGCGGAGGAGGTGCTGGTGTCCATTCGGCTGTTATTAACCGTCCTGACAAGGAAGGAAGGAGCAGAAATAAGTGCTTTTAACACGTGGAAATATATGAACAAACATAATGCTGATGAAAGAGAAGATATACAGTAATGAAACAGTACACAGCCATGCTATAGGCTCTATAGGAGTCAAAAGAGTGCCATAAAAAAGAAAAAGTGTTTAATTATAAAGAGAAATACATTAAATATAAACATATTGAGGCAAATAACAAAATATAAAAGAATAATTCTAAGAATTTTAATCTATTGTCATTTATTTTTCATTTGATTTGTATAAATTACATTTTTTATTCCTCTATTTCTCCTTTTTGCTGTCCCTTCAAGGGCCAAACTGTCAATCAGCATCCTGGCAGGATTCATGTGTTCATCAAAGCAACAGGGAAAAGCAAAATGGAAAAAAAAAACAAATAAATAAATAAATAAATTACATTAAACAAAACTAAAGAAACACATATTTTTAATAATTTATAAATAAAAATGCACTGGAATAAATGAACTATTGTCAAAATGAGTTTTCTTTACATTTCCACATTTTTTATTCTTTTATTTATTACTTTATATTTACACAGTTAGGTCAGCCTTGTTTTTTGTTTATGTTTGGTGTTGTGTACCTAGAAAGCTTGGAGGTTGGAAGTCAGAAATTTCAGCTGGGAAATTCGACCTTCTGACTTTGACTTCAAATGCAGCATCACTATCTGCTGCCTGCCTTTGCTATACATTAACTCCTCTGCCACTCCCTCCTGCCCTGAAGTAATCCCTGTGTCTCTTACCTTTTATCTTTCCCACAAGGTTGCTCACAGTTGTGGGAGAGGTTTGCCTTCAGAGCTTTCTGCCAGACAGGTTGGGTTAGAGAAAGTGTTAGGGCTTTCTAGCAGAAAGCCCTGAAGGCAACCTTCACACCTTTTCCCACTTCCTTATTAGCCTTTGCAGTAAATATACCTGCCCATTTCCAGTCACTCTTTGTTAGATCCCCTAATGTTCCAGTGATCTCTGCCTGTTTCCTGACTATGAGTCCAGAATGTCTGCACCAAAGAACCACGCCGGTAGCTCCTGTTCCTTGCAGTGCAGCATTAAGAGAAATAGTGTCCTCACCTTCTGTAACCCTGACGTCTGAATGCCTTTACTATTGTTTGCGGAAAGACTGGAATAACAGGTAAAGAGGACCGTGGTGGTTTACTGTGTACAGAAAGGACACAAGCTTCCGCACAAGGAGAGCGTGAAGAAGAAGAAGAAGAAGAGAAAGAAGAAAGAAAAATACTCACATGCCATGACGCAGGACGTGTCGTTCCCACTCGAGACTGTTGGTGAAGCAGCGGCCACAGAACTCACAGGGGAGACGTTTCTCTGCACCGCTCGGCCCCGAGCTGCTGCTGGTGCTGCTAGTGGGAGATGCAAGGACCTCTGGGAAACAGAGTTCAAATAACTGGTCAGAAAAAAGGAAATATTTAATGCTATGGTTTATTTATTATCAGGAAATCAGTATTCTGCACATAATTATAAGTCAGTGATGGAGTTCAGTTAATATTGGCGCCTCTGTGGACCAGAGAAGATCAGTAATATTCTGGTAAGAAATCTACTTTCTCCTTCAGTGAGCAACAAATCAATTCAGAATTACACTGAGACTTTGGCAATTTTATAGGACAAACATGCTTCATGAAGAATAGCTAAAACACATTACTCGTTACACATTACATCTTATTTATGGGCCCAGATATTTCGCTGAAAAGGAGACACGGGAGATTTTTCACCCAGAACGGAAAAAAGTCAGACAAATGATTTTTCAGCAGAAACCAATTTCTAATGTAATCCCAGAAGGTTTTTGGAAAAGAAATATGTTGTAGGATGGGCTCATTTACAGCAGTTAAATAGCATTCAGTGGTGTTTTGGTCTCGACTGGTCCCGACTTGTTCTTTCGGCAAACATCACTGGTTGATTTTGACAGTCTGAAGCAAAGGATTCAAACTTTTGTTTCTTCAGACAGTTGTTGGCAGATCAGGATCAGGATCAGGTGTGTTGTCACTTGATTAGTGATTACAAGCATCAGTGGTGCCTGTCTATGGAGGGTTTGAAGGGCCGACATTAAATGTTTGAATAGAAAAACAAGTATATGATCAAACGATGTTTATTTTACTGCAGCAAGTTACACAAGTCAAATAAAAGTATATCAATAAATTAAAAATATCTAAATAGGTAAATAAATATGTGATCAAATAAATTAATAAGCAAATAAATGAAAAGATATGCAAAAATTTAAATAAATAAACAAATAAATTTCCATTTCCATATATATATTTAATTGGCTGATTCATCATTCATGACAATTAAGCATTAAATTCCATATTTATTTAGTATTTATTTAAGTGTTTTACAATAAAAGTATACAGTATAGTTATCAATATATTTAAGCATTTGACCAATTAAAATATTTTTTATTTTCATATTGACACAATCTATCATCAGAGAACAGATGATAATAATTATCACAGCGTCTGTTTTTACCTTGTAATGCGGGCCTCTCTTCCTCCACCTCCTTGACCTCCTCTACATCTTCTTCTTCCTCCTCTTCCTCCTCTTCCTCTTTGATGTTGTCCACCATCTCTTCGTCGTCCATCTCTCTCTGTTGCTGCACCATGTTCTGCATCATTTCCATCCCTTCGTCGTCGTCCTCATCCTCCTCCTCCTCCTCCTCCTCTTCCTCCACTGCAGCAGCTACGTGTCCGCCTTCGACCATCTCCATCATTTCTCTTTCGTCTTCGTCCTCCTCCGCGCTGCTCCCTTGTTCCTTCAGCATGTCCAGCTGGTCCAGGTTGACCCGGCCCATCAGCTCGAAGTTCCGGATAACCTGAAACAGGAGGTGTTCATCAGTTTTTGTTCTGTGCGCTCTTAGAGAACTCCCGTTTCTTTCCAACCACACTTACAGTTTGTTGAAGTCTTCATAAACATTAACAAGTGAAAAAATATTTGAAATAATCCTTATACGTTTGTGTTTTTAGGTCATTATTTTTCGATTTGTATGAACAAATTGCAGCTAAAAAATGAATGCATGAACTTTAGGACGACTGTTCTTAAGCTGCCGTGGAAGGTGCTGGTCTGTCCATCGAGAGCAATTTGCACCCCATTTACACCTGGTATTAAAATCTGATCTGTTTCTATTTACACTTACCTAAGATCCAAACACAATGCAAGCCAGACTAACTCCAGATGTGGTCTAGCACAGTGTTTCCAAATGCCACCTTACTGTTTTGCGCCATTTGGTGCTAGCAGGGGCTGTGGACACGTCACTGGCGCCTCTTAAGTAGCCACTTGCCCTTGTGCTTGATTCACTGTCGTCTACTTCATTTTCTACATGGCTTGCTCCAAATATTCTCCCCCAGATCTGAACTTCTTGTCATAATAGTTCCTGTTCAGAGCCATGATTGTGGTGCTCTTAAAGCGCTCATCTTCTGTCTTTTATCCCCACTTATGATCTTACCATCACAGTTTAGCTCATAACTACCAGTAATCAGGCTGATATTGAAAAAGAAATGCAGGAAAGACAAAACATATTTTAAAAATTGCTTCTCGGTGAGCTGAAATTTGCAATATGCATTGTCATGTATTTGTTATTATGTATTTTTGTCATTCAATTTTCAGAATCTTTTGATAGTACTATAATTAATTTCTTTATCTTTAAAATTCAGTCTTCCGTGTACCACTTGGAGAAGCTCGTGGACCACCAGTGGCACAGGTATTGCAGTTTGAGAATCTAGGGTCTAGCAGATTCTGATCACACAGTGTTTACACCTTGTTTTTTTTGTATCTGGATAACATATCTGGATGCAGATCATATTTTAATACCAGGTGTAAACAGGGTGTTGGTGTCAGGGACACTGACGAATGCTCTACCTCCTGAAGATAAATTCTGGAACCTCTTTATCAAGATTTTTACAACTGGGTGAAGAGTAAGAAGGCTGGATCCACCACAGCATTTTTTTTCCTGAGGCCAGCGTGTTCTTTGAATTGCTGGCAATGGGAGTGACGCGTAATTACACCATGATACAAACGCCAAAAGAGTTGCCAAACGGCTGCTCTGCGCTGAGCACTGCATGTTTGGTGTTCTTTTTGTTGCCAATAGTTTGGATGAAACGCCGCACTCGACATTGTCACTTTTTACCCAGCCTTCCATCCAATCACAGCTGATAAGGAGCGAGACGAATACCACAAAGACTAACCGTCACACCAGCGAGGGCTGGACAACAACAACAATGGAGGAGAAATTAATACTGCTGGTCTGTGAGTATCCATGTCTGCACCAGATGACACCCCTGGACCAGCTCAAAAAAACAAAAAACAAAGCTGCACCTCCGAAGGACTCTCAAGCACTACCAGCTGGGACAAAATGCTTTGGTGGACAGAGGCGCTAAAGCTTACCTCTTACAACACAAATCTACACCCTGCCAATACGCAATATTAGAACCATAGTAAGAAAAATAAGCAAATATTTTAACAGAAGCCAATATTTCAAGGTGAGTTGAGTACAACTGACTTTCTTCTGTCTTTTGAAGGTGAAGGCTGTCATCTCTGGAGGAGCCAGAGGTGTATTATGTGTACTGTACAACGCAGCGTCTGATCACGAGTCGACCGAAGCGATCAGAAACGGAAGATTTTGATGACAGAACCAGATCATCTCCTGGCTTATGTATCTTGTCACAAATGATGTCACTCTTTGTGACTGTTCTCCTCCCCTCCCCTCGTACTCCCTGAAGGCTCGGAGCTGTAGCCCAGCAGGGACAACGCCTGCTCCTCCGCTCTTCCTACCAATGAATAAGCTCTCGCTCTCAGTCTCACCAGAAATAGATTTTATCCAGTATGAGAAATATTCCTGGAGGTCAAATTCTTTTCTGACCTTCAGTAAAGGATCACACGCTGCAAGTCACTGGCGCTCACTATATTTATGATGTTTTTGGTCCTCAAATCTTCATCGAGTTAGATCAATATAGACAAAAGTCACCGGTGCCACGTGAGTAAACCTAGTCAGGGAACAACCCACCAGTCAGAGGAGGCTCTCAGTCAGGGGTGAAAATCTGGTTTCGACTTTAAAGGGAACAATTACATGAAATTTTCTCAAGAGCATTTCCTGAGGGGAAAACCAACTAAGAACTGTGTCGCCCTGCCAGCTGAGGAACACTTCATCGCCAGCTTCTCTTACTGACGTGAGAATTCAAACAGCTGCAAACACTGATTGACATTAGTGTAACCGCTAGCTAGAAAACGTCAGCTCAGTGCTAACCAACATAAAAAGTGACCTGTAATTCAAAACATGCTAGAAAGCATCCACCAGCACAAGTGCTTTCATTGCATATTATTAATATTACTGACATTACATAGTTGTGTTTACAGTGATATGTTTGGAGGGAACAAATCATATTTTTCCCTGTGTCGGGGGGGTTATGTCCTCCCCCGTCTCCCCTGGGATTTCCGTCTGTGCTCTCGGTATCCACACAAATTAAGGTCAATGAGCTCTTCTAATTATAAACAAACCCTCATAATGAGCGCCTCTAATTGTAAACAAGAATAGTTTACAAATGTCAAAAGATAATCTACATGGACGCATGTAATCTGATCAAATAGATGCAAACGCCAAAAACAAATGCGGCGTCAAAGGATGAAGCTCATACTCAACTATTATACAATAGATCATCCAAATGTCAAAAGATGATTTACATATGTTGCTGGTGCTGATTGTCTGTTAGAATTTCAGAATACAAGTGACTGACAGGGTGTGTGATGAGTTTTTGATCCAGCCCACTTGTCTGTTGTCTGCATTAACTTTGTAGTGACAATGACTTTGATCTACTGTAGGCCTCGGCAATAAAACAGTAGTGATATGTATCATCAATAGACACTTCATCAGTACCAATCATATCCCTCGATAATGTAGCGTGCTACATGTGACACAACGACAGAAACAGCACAGGGTGAGAAAATGAGTGCAGATCTGTCAATAAAAACCTTTCAGAAACCTACACACCCCGATCAGTCGTCATCTTGTGGCTGCAGTCCGTCTCGTATCTGCCACTAAACTCCGCTCATTCATCATCTTTACCCACCGACTCTTATTTCAGGTAACAGGAGGGCTGGGACCTTATCCCAGCATGCACTGAGTAAAATCAGAGATCCAGTCATGTAAAGAATGAAAAATGATAACCCCGACCACCCTTTCAAGTTTAATGTACTCTAAACTTTTAAAATACGACCTGCTTTCTCACATCGTCTCATGAATTATCACCTTTACGGGAGACTGAGAGATGAAACCTTTTCTCTCCTGGATGCGGTCAGAATACACCGAAGCTCCAGGAATCTGATACGTATGCACCAACTCATCTTGGTCCACCGTATCGTTCAGTCGCCACTGATATTTTTACCTCCTATTTTGTCAAGGAGCAGCGTAGAGTTTCATTTTGGCTTTTAAAGCTTGTGTGGCAACATTATCTTATTGTTTTAATAAATCCGCGTGGTAATATTCATTTTTAAAGACTCTAAAGGAAACTGTTCTGTGGGCCAAACATATTAGACAGTTAATACTTTCATAATCCTGGCTGACTTTATGGTCCAACTGTAATTGGACTCTTCTAATAATTCATCTAATAAAGTTTTATTACACATGTTTGACAGCATTACAGCACAATACACACAATAAATGATAGCTAAAGGGGATCATTAACTGGCCTGCCTTAATTTGAGGTGGGCTATGGATTTTGGATATGGATATGGATTTTAATGTGAAACTGCTGTTGACGTGTTAACTGGGAGCAGCTTATTTATGTTGTAAATACATTTTTGCTAGTTTTTTTTTCTCATTTGGTCAGTTTTACATAAGTAAACATGCTAAGCTAAGGTCAGTGGTGTAAAGTAGTTGCGACGGGCCAAGTGCACGCTACACATAAACACAGAAATAACAAAGAAAATAGGAAATTATTCATTATTCAAGCTTATTTAAAGTTTTTTATAGTTTATTTAGAATAAACATATAGATTGCTACGGACTATTTTTCAAAACCATGCAAATGCACTGCTTGCACTGTCTTTATTTACTCCCCTGGCTGTATTCACACCAAATCAGACGTCACGTCAGTTAGCACAGGGGGTGTTTAATCCGAAAATAACTCTTTGTTTCTCTGATTCACTGGCTTACTCACTACCACCGCTCCCTCACTTCATTCACTCTCTGGCTCACTCGACCATTGCTGCACTCTCTCTCTCTCAAAATGGACACAAACCAAAGGAAGCTTCTTGGTGTCGCTTCTTTAAGGGATAAACTGCAAGCTAGGCGCAAATGTCAAGGCAGGGTGAGAACAGAAACGGGAGCGTATCATCGTTCGGTCCATGAACTCCTCCCGGATAGTGCCCCGGTTACAGCCATATTTCAGGCTGACAGCGGAGCGGTCTGATTGCCAGCTTACATGGTTGGCAACCGCAGAGTGATATTAGGCTGCGTTTCTCCAAAAGTTGACTCTGTTTCAAGTTTTTGCCACACGGCTGCTCCACTTCTTCTCCAGCCTAAACTCACTCCCCCTATGCAGATGAATGAGAAGACCTGATTTGGTCTGAACACAGAGTAAAATCACCAAATAAACAACACCATTTTCAGTGCTGCTGCTGCACTTGATCAATGGGTATCAATGTTGTTGCACCCTCATCATACCTGCTGCATGGCACTGCAGCAAAATGAAAATACAAGCAATTTTTACGACGCTAAATATTTTCACTGCCGCTATTTTAGAATATTTTTAATACTTTTTGCATGTAGATGCTGCTGTCTGAAAAGACTTCCACTATATTTTACTGGTCAAAGATATTTTTACTTGCCTGATTATATAGATCATTTATTTTAAAAACTACATCAGCCCTATTCAAAGTTCCAGGTATCTGGAATTCAAATGCATTCAACATCAGCATTCTGTTTTTTATGATCCAGCAGCTGATTACTGAGGATTTGATTAAGGAGTTGTTAGCATAACATCTTGACACTGTGGGAGTACAGACTGGCCTCATGATTACATCCCATAAAACCGGCAAAGACCAAAGACTTAATTGAACAGTTTGAAATGACAGAGCGCATAAAGCTGTCTCATGTTACAGCCATTAAGCAGGCTGATTATTAAAACCTTTCTTATAATAAACCACTTTCAGTAAGTCTCTCATCTGCCGAGTGAGAGCCGTGGTCATATTCTTGCTGCTTTTTAAATCATTTTGTAAACACCAATTGCATAAAGTAAGTCAATTTATATTTAGTTATGCGGAGCTTTGTGTGCATCATGCGTGGACTCCAGCTGACCTTGTGCTCGAGGCGTAGATGCTCCTCTAGCTGGCTCCGTCGACTGCTGTCATAATAGCAGAGCTGGCACTGGTAGGGCTTGATCTCAGCGTGCTTCTGCAGGTGCAGCTGCAGCGCCTGGTCGCTGGAGCATGTGAAGGTGCATTTGTGGCATCGGAACACCAGGCCCTGAAGGTGGCGCGACAGCTTGGAGCGGCTGACCTCCAGAGGACCCACACGCTCCTCTGGTGGACGAAGAGGGGAGAGTGAAGAAGTGGATTATTAGGTTGGAAAGCAGGGAAGAGAAGCGGTGAGATATAAAATGACAGTTGTCTCGCATACACGCACATATACACAGTGGTAAAGAAAAAGGTAATCACAGTTTTTGTCATTTTCTCACTTTCAACACCAACACTTCCTTTAGACAGCTCATGATAGTGTCACATAAAAGCTACCCAAACACCCCTAAAAAGTGTTATAGACTTGTCACATCAGTTCCTTCAGTTCTTTCCCTCTGTGCTTGCGTTGAAGTGTTACCTTCTCAAGTATTTTCTCATCAGTATTGTGTCTGAATGCGCTACAAGAGCGGTGTTTGAGCAATAAATTATATTTCTGGTGAATGATGAACTGAATAGATCAGTTTACATAATGCGATTATGGACTGAAATGTCGACGTGATATAAAAACTTTGGTCGATCATGTAGCATCGAGTGTACGAACGATGGCGCAGACAGCAAGAAAGACAGAGAGATCTGCGTGATATTCACTTCTTTCCTCCATCTGGTCTCACTCGTCATCTCCATGCATTTCTCGTGCATTATGGTGCGTTCAATTTGAACTGGAAAGTCAGAATTCCGAGTTCCCAGTAAGATATTTCAACAGTACATTCTTCCTGCTGTCGTGTAAAATGTTCTCAAATTGTTGTAAAATGTTGTTAATAACTATTAATATAAGTAATCTCGGTCATTCAAATTAATGCAAAAAGAGGAATATCGCACACTTGTTGGAATACAAGAAAAACATACAGAACATAGTTTACAACTAGGGTTATGAGGTTCTCATTTGACTGTAATAGGATTTAAAGGAACAGTTTCGCATTTTGGGAAGTACATGTAATCGTTTTCTAGCCGAAACTTAGATAAGAAGATTGCTGCCACTCCAATATCTGTGTAGTAAAAAGGGGGAACTGTTCATTGTTCTGACAGATCATTATACCAAAAACTCCAATAGTCCAAAAAATGTCCCATTGGACTGAAAGCCCATTTGTCTGACAGCCTGTTATCTCAAACACCAAAGCACACTGCTCCAAAGGCCTGGTGTTCCGAAAGTACGCACTGACTCTCCCTCCCTGGAGTTTTTTTTGCTCTTAATATTTTAGTGTATAATGACGTGTAAGTGTTGGGTGACATTCATCGGCATGGTCATGTGACCCTAATGGTAATAATAATAAACACGAAAAGGTCATTGATTGGGTTAAAATAAATTAGTTAAAGGTAGAATAACTGGGATTTGTCAGCTGCTGTTTGCAAACACATCAATGGTCCAACAGGATATCATTTAGACTTTTAGGGTTTTGGAATAATAATATGGGTCACTGTAACAATAGCATGGCACCAGCAAATGTGATGTTGGAGCCAGAAGATGGTTAGCTTAGCATGTCATAGCTCATTTATTTAATCTGTCCAAGTGCCAAAGATTGAGAATTTATAAGAGATTTTGCAGGGTTCACATCATATCGTTCAAACCGTAATTATGAGCAGCTGAGTGAAGGTCAGAAACATCGGTACTTTCTGACAGTGATAGTATGATAGTATAGTGATAGTACTTGGTGAAAACAACTACAGGGGTGGGCTGGTAGCTACGTTGGTCAAGCATTTGCCCCGTGAACTGAGGCTGTGAGTCCTCCGCAGCGACCATTGGTTGGAATCCTGCCTACAGCCCTTTTCTGCATGTCATTCCCCTCCTCTCTCTCCCCCTTTTCTGTCTTCACTTCAGCTGTCCTATCTAAAATAAAGGCATAAAAGCCCCAACATGTATATACATACTATATATATAAAAGAACTATAGGCTGTCTCTTATACACATCTAGATGTGTATAAGAGACAGCTTACAAAAAGCCGTGGCTAGTTGGGGCTCCTTATCATGTTTCAGATTTGATAAGGTTTATAAATTATTAGCAGTTCCATCTTCATTTAAACAACTACTCGAGATCCACGGAGGAAAAACTTCTTTCACAAAAGAAGCAAAGATTAGAGGAAAGTCCAAAGAGTTATGGTTTAATTAATGGAGCAGAACTTTGTTTATTCCCCTTTTGTAACCCATTAATCATCTCACTGCCCCTCAGATTTATCTTTGGAAGAGGCTGACCCCAACTGTAGATTGAGAAGCTCCGTAATAAACTACTTAACTGTAAATAAAGTAGTAAAACCAGCTGCACCGCAACAGTGAAACACAGATACATCAGTATTCCCAGTCTAATAATACCATCAGTCACAGGGGACACTTTCCAGCAGAATGAGTACTTTACATGCTTTCATTACATCTTCCTGATAAACTTCTGTACATTTCAGAGGTAGGACTTTGGAATGGAGTAATGGAGTATTTTCACATTGTTGTATTCCCAGAGGAAAGGAAGAGTTCAAAATAAGATCTCGTCTCTGTCTAGCCTGTGTCTCCTAGACGTAAAAGAGCTCAAATTAAGACCAATACAAGACTTTGACCATTTTCTCATTCTTCTTAAATTCTGCTCCTGAGGAATCGCCTTCGTTTCATCTCGGCCCAAGACTAATTTGTCTCACTGCACTGATCTTAAATTTGTCTTAAATAATCAGCTCTTGAGACAACAGTGAGACCTAAAAGAAAACTTTAAGTTGTCTCAGTGGTCGAATTAAAGTCTTGTTGCTCCACACAGTCGTCAGAAGCTTACGAGCTCAGCAACGGATCTCCTGCTTTTCTTTTCTTTTGCTCCTAAGTGGGGGTTTTTACGAGAAATGGTGAGCTCAAAATAAGAATCTCATTTATTTCCCATTAGACAGGAAGAAAAGAGAGTTTGTGAGAAACAGTTTTATCTTTGCGTTGGTACTTTTACTTGAGATATTTGTGGAGATTATGGAAGAAAATATGTACAGGCTACCAATAAATTAGTATATTCCTCTTTCATGATTATGTTCTAACATAAATGCAGGATGTAACTGCTCTAACAAGAACACATCATTTCTGAAATGAAATTAATATCTTTTCTGCCCATTTCAAGAGGATATGGGAGCTAGTTTTCAACCCACAAGAGTAGCTGTACATCTAAGACTCATTTTATTCTAATGCACGCTTTTGCACAACAGGAGGGAGTTTAACCTACTTTATGGATCTTCTCCAAATCAATTCATCTGCCTTTTCTACTCTATTTATGAGCAGCCCGTTCTCATTCACAGGTCGTCAAATGCTGGCGCTTCTTTCACGCCCCACGGTGTCTCATACAGATGCACAAGATAACCTTCAG
>JAJHUR010138912.1:0-16832 GCA_027495735.1 Lutjanus campechanus
AAAAAAGTGGCTGCTTTAATAAAAAATATTGACAACATTGAGTCCAGCGACAGAGAGTAATAACAGTCTCTCATATTTTCATATCTGATAGTGATGATGCTGCAGGATCTGGTTGCATCACTCAACCGAATGCATCGCTGCACTGTGACTCATTAGTTTGTTAATTAGGCCTGAAAATGTTTTTCTTTTTTCTGATTAACAACCTGCACTCAGTGCCGTCTGGAAGTCAGTCAGTCTGAAACACTGTCTGGTTTTGTTTTGCCAAATTTCAGACAGAACAATGAAAACTGAACTGAACTGGAGTCTTGAAAGAGCACTTAGATGATTTTTTTTAAAGTAACTTTGGTATTTTTGATATTATCAAATGTTATTATTTTTGCTTTTAAGCACATGGTATTAAAATAGTATTGATACTGAGATAGTTTAGTCTTTATTTTCCTGCCTGAAATTTGGCTTGTAGCTCAGTGTGCAGGCATCACTGCATCATCACTGGAACATTTTAAACAACAACAACAAAAAAACAAAACAATGTACAGACTCATAAATACAATCCCTCTCATTCATCACTTGTGATCCATGAGAAGTGTGCGGTGGTGGATGTATCTCTGCCTTTGTTTCCTTATTTTCTCATATTTTGTTGTGTTCGGGATTCTTTACCAGCCCAAAACGTCAGAATTTGACATCCTGCCAAAAACCAAATCAGCACATTCATTTATTCGTTTGGCACCGTTTTATAAGGCGATACACATATTAGCTGATCAGCACTCGTCCCTTTAAAAAGTTTTAAAAAGTAAAAAAATATATATATTTAAAAAATATATAACATTAATATTTCATAAATATGACATTAAAGGGACAGTTCAGAGTTTTGGTTTTATTAGGTATTACCTGCAGTAGATGGAGGTCGTCACGTCCCCAGTTTGGAGAAGCAGCAGGAGTACTGGTGTAGGAAGCTAAACAATGTACTGCTGTGGACAGGGTCAGCAGGAAAATGTATTTTAGACACCTAAAAAATCTATATCAGTTTAAGTTTACTCTATATTTAGAATATTTTCATCTGGGGTTCGCCAGTAGCTTCTAGCTTGTGGCCCTTTGCTGTAAGTCATCTTTCTCTCTGTTTTCCTACTTTCATGTCACATTATCTAGCTGTCTCCGTCATTACAGGAAAATAAATTAGTAAAAAAAAATCCATATATATATTTGTTTAATTTCACCACTTTACCTTGACGTCAGACAGTTATTTCTAACGGGAAACCACTGTCATATAAGCCAAATATTGCTCTCTCTCAGTCAACCAAAAACAGTCATTTTACCTCACAGAACACAGGAGTTGTCATTTTACCGCTGGTCTTGATTGGCTAATTTGTTTGTGTTATTGTGTGACTTGTGTGAATCTGAACAAACCTTTTCAAACATAAAAGTCACCCAGTAGCACAAACAAACTAACAGATCAAGGGAGGCGGCACACCAGCAACTCCTGTGTCCTGCAAGGTAAAATGACTGACTTTGCCAATGGAGTCTGGTTTATTCTGAGCGAAAAATATTTGTCTTATGTAAAGTCGTTTTTCCGTCAGAAAAGCCTGTCTGAAAGCGAGGACAAGTGGTGAAAATATTCTAAAAATTTTAGATTTTTTTAGGTGTCTAAAGTCAGTTTTGCTGCTGACTCTGTCCACAACAGTACATTGTTTAGCTTCCTGCATCAATGCTCCTCTCCAAACTAAGAAGGTGCCTCATACCTCCTATAACCCCACTTCAGAAAACCCGAACTATCCCTTTAATCAAATATTTTGTCACTATAGCCGAGTATACGTTCAACTTTGTTATTTGCTTCTGGCACTATTATATATTGCTGTATCATCCCAGCATTTATTATGTGACTACATTATGGTCCTGTATAATAACGTTCTGGCAGATAAAGCCATCAAAAGTCATGTGACTCATTTTGACCCTGACATGAATTGCGTAACAGGTAACTTTGTAGCAAACATCACAGTAAGAAGTGTCAAACTCATGAGATGCTGGATGAGGTAAATAAACACAACCTGCTGCCAAGCAAACTGTTTATTCTCTAACTGTTATTATAGTCATTTGCATGATGATTAGTATTTGATGGTAGCCTGTTATCAAGTAATGGACAGACCGCTGTGTGTTTACAAAGAGAGTGAATCAGACCTGAGAACAATGACTAAGCCCACATCCAGAAACATTCACCGGCTCGCTCATTTCATTTACAGTAACAGCAGCTCGGACACCAGCCCATGAAAATAACTGGTTTAAAACAGGGCTCAGCCAAGCAAATGTGAAACTTCTGAGTGTGTTTTCCAGCCACCGCTGTGAAGCTTAATATTTAGCTCGGTATCTATATTTGAAGCAGAGAAACCAAGATTCATTCAGATCCATCAAAGTGGGGATGGAATGGGGGCAAGTTGCATTGGAGAGTTTAGCTATCTATAGTAATGGTAATCCAGAGACGGATGCATGTAGGTCAGAACTGCAACGATCCTGCAGGCTTCACGTTCATGTCACTGTTAGTTAATAATAATCATGTTAAATACAGAGCGTGAGAAAATGATTCACAATAAAACAGGTAGGAGAGAGCAAAGCAGAAATATATGGAACTGACACGGTAATATGTCAACTTGATGACTGATGAATAACTATAGAAAATAAATCTAAGGTTGTTTTCACATGTTTAGTTTGTTTGCCCTGGTCTGAATCAGTTGAAGATAGGGCTGCAATTTAAGATTATTTTCATAATTGATTAATTTGACGGTTATTTTCTCAATTAATCCATTAGTTGTTTGGTCTATAAAGCCCAATATGACGTCCTCAAATGCTTTGTTTTGTCCACAACCCAAAGATATTCAGTTTACTGTCATCGAGGAGTAAAAAAAACAGAAAATATTTACATTTAAGAGACAGGATTTAAAGAATTTAGACTTTTCTTCTTTAAAAAATTACTCAAACCCATTAATCAATTATCAAAATAGTTGGGGATTAATTTGATAATTGATTAATCTTTGCAGCTCAAAAGTTTGGGTGCTTTCATATTTAACTTGTCTAATTTGGTTGGAACGGACCGTGGTCTGTTAGCCCGGTGAGCGCGGTTTGTTTGGGCGGGTGGGAAAGCTGTCAGTTGAACCAGTTGAACTGGTCTGTACCAAACAACTGGACCGAGTCTGCTTGAAGAGGTGGGATCTGGTCCGTTTCCAAAGGGTCTCTGGTGTGGTTCAGTGTGGTGTGACAGCAGATGAACCAACCGCAGGATTTGAATGATAGCAGATATGTGATTTTAGCACGATAACTGCTAATAAATCCATCTGTGGATCATGAAATCTCTTCAGGAAGCAACTTATGGTTTAATAACCAGCGAGAAAAACGTGCACATCAGCGCAGGTATTTTCCCAGATTAATAGGTAAAAATCTGCTAAAACTGCTGTGCTTGTGTCTTACTGTGTGTACTTTGTCAGTTCATTAAGTCCATTAAAAAGTGTGACAGCGATTCCACAGTAATAAGCCCTGAATCATTAAGACGCCTCCTTTTTGTCTTTTTGTTTATTCATGGGATGTGGTCGATTTGCTAAATAATTGGTTATTTCTTTGTGAACTCTTTGTGACAGCAAAGAACAGAAATATACACAATATAAAATGCCAACGATGTAGATTTTCCTCTTTTTGTCTGGACCAAATGAACTGAACTACAGGTGTGAAAGCACCTTTGGAGGATTTTCCCCTTGGTCCGGTTTCTTTTCAGACATAGACAAATGCATCATTACAAATTAAAGTAAATACAGGAAGAAGGTCCTGTTTATTTCTTTGCGATGCAATTTAGCATGGAGCAACAGCAGAGCTGGTATTTGCTCATAACCGTAGTAATTATCTGGGCAATATACCAAGCAAAACTTTACCAGCAGAATGCAAAATGTACTTTGCGGAAGAGTCTTGAAAAAAGGAAACTGCTTCACACTTTGCAAACAAGACGTGCTGCGTGCAGATGATGAGATGTTTAGCTCAAACTTGTGGAGTACAAGCGGTAGTTGGGTGGGATATCGCACCACAAATGAACCACTCCAGAGTTGGTTTGGGACCAGATGAAGACCACCTTCTCTCAAGGGTCTCAGTGTGGTTGTTTTGGTTTGCACCAGCCCTGTGTTCACACCTGACCAAATGAATCAAGGGGGGAAAAAGAACCAGTTTGCAGGAGACCACTGACAGGAGGTGGTTTCAGTTTGGTTCCAAACAAGCTCTGGACTAGTTCGTTTGCGGTGGGATCGTGATCTATTTGAATTCAGCAGACTAAAGGGTGCAGGTGTGAAAACACCCTTAAATTTAGACAATTTCTGTCTTGAAAACTGTCAAAATAGTTTTAAAATCCTACAATCACATATGTGTTCAGTGGACAGAAGAATTAAGGACAACAAAGGACTCTTCTTAACAATAAAAGCAGCAACACTGGTCAAAGACCTAAAATAAACGTCTGACTGAATGACTTCTTGTGGTTGTGCAACAATGACTGTTGTCTCTCTGAGGCAAAGACAAAAGTAACACGACTTAATGCCGCAAAACCAAATCAGAGTGGTAAAACATCCGGTTTTGACGCTGGAGATCACAGTTCACATCACATCTTCTACCAGCAGTCAAAACCTTTCGAGCCCTTCCAGCTTTTACAAAGTAGTTTTAGTTGACTAAAAACATAACCAACCTTTAGTAAATTGGCAACTGATCAGAAAATAGTCTTGTGTGTCATTTTTCTTGCAGTCATCCTGCACGTATCACAACCATGATCAATCCTGTGTTTTATTCTCTTCAGATAACTTCAGTTTGAGGTCAGAAGGTCCTCAGACTGTCCCATGTCACCGTGTGCCACCAGGAGAATGAGACATCAACAGCAGCAGCACCGTAGAAATGAATGAACACGCTGGAATGAGGCCGACTACACAAAAGTATTTGGCCTCGCTGTCGGCATCTGACATTTGACCCCTCGTGGATTAAAAATGGCAGTTTGGCTGCGGCAGGGAGGGAAGCGAAACATCTTACTCTCCAGGAATTCTGGGAATCCAACAAACGTGTTTGTTTGAAACAGGATTGCACAGACTGGACAAGCCTGTTGTCTATTTTTTTTTTTTTTACTCCAATGGGACTAACATGGCACAGTGATCTGAGTGGGAGATGTTCCTGAAGAAAAACTGACTACAAAATAGAATTTGAGTCAAGGATGGAGCAGGATTTTACACAGTAGGATCTTTTCTCTCATAAACTGTGGATAACGAACACTAGCCTGGACTAACATGAGCCGATGCTGGTGAAGATTCCAACCCTTTACACCCAATTCAACTTAAAACAGAAACTAAACTCTAGCAGGCAGTACTAGCCTGTAACTGTAGTCTTTTTCATTCCTCATTGTCGTGAATGGACGTCTGACTCCTCTGAAGCTAGAAGGTGACGTTTCCCTTCAGCTTCAAACTGTAACTTTGGGTCACTATCTTGCTGCAGCGTGACTAAAAACTCTAAACATGGCTGCTACGGGACGGAAGCACTTGGTGAGAGACTTTAACCATTTCATCACCTGTTACCTGTGTCGAGGGTACCTGATTAAACCGACCACGGTCACCGAGTGCCTGCACACCTGTGAGTAAAACATGCACGCAAACACACATGCAAATTTCAGGATAGTTTGACATCATCTAGTTTGCTTAGAGTGTCCCACAGTGCATTGTGGGAATGCATCATTGTCTGCTCTTGTCAATTAGGTTGGTTGGTAGGAAGCTAATGCTGCGTTCATATCATGTTATTCAGAATGTTACTGTGAACGGTTGAGTGGGAAAAAACCTCAACATGTTAACAAAAGGCCTGCACCATGTAAGAAAAATCTGCAGTGTACGATAACGTTGCTCAGTATTGCAATGATGAACTGACTCGCATTAAACACATATTGAAGTGTGCATCTTAGCAATACACTTGCTGTCATTTCAGCTTTTGTGGTTTTGTGGTTTGGCTTGTTTCGAGTTAGCTCTTTGTGGTTCTTTTTCAGAGAATGATGGAAGTTGTTGGTGTTTCCTTTTAAAGTTGCCACAACTGTGACATAGATTTGGTGCAAAGCTTTTGCAGAAGTGCTCTTATTTTTCACCATAAAATCCTGGTCAATCACATTTTCCTCGCTCTTTGTTTTTCCTTGGCCATCATGCTAGCTACGTGGAATTGCAGTTGACACCAAACTGATATTAATATATCTGAAGGTAGCTGACTGCTTGCTGGGGTTTCATCTGGAATGTGGTCTTGGCCCATGTATCCAGGGCTCCATCTGATAGGTCAAACTGAGTGTGAAAGCGTGATGCATAAATGATTTTTCTTTTTTATTGCATTTCAGGCAGTTTTTTGCAATGTGTTTATAATGCATGTTCATATTGTGATGATGCTGAAAATAGGAGTTTAGGGTCTTTGAGTCAACAAACTGCTATGAATATGTAACACAAATAATGAATGACTAATTTAGCTATTTTTTACGTAGTCTCACTTAAAGGCTAAAATGGAAAATAACCATGAAAAAAAACAAAAATTGTTTCCTGTTTTTCCCATTCTGTAGACATTCCATGGATGCAGTTAGGTGAATGATGCTTTGCTAACTAATTTCTAAAGTAATGCAGTGAGCGCTCTTGATAATAGGCTAGCCAAACAACAACCAACAGGGCTGCAAAATGACGCCATAATTAAGGGTGTGTCTGCTTTGAGTGACAGGTGGCTAGCCGCTAGTTATTTGCTTCATTCGGTTGCCTCAGATACATTTTTGTGTTAGCCGGGAGTTTGGCAAAGTCAGACATTGCCAAAATGGCAACAGCCAGAGCCACCACACTATACCACTAATCCATGTTTTATATGGTTCAGGTAATTGTGACCTGGCAAGTTAACCTACCAGCAAGTGAGTTAACAAGATTGTGAGCGAGCAAGTGAGCTAAGCTGCTAACTAGCTTATGATTCTCAAGTGGGCAGGTCTCCTTCTTTTATTTCTTTGGAGAACTTAAACAAGATGATGTCAAACTGTCTTGATAAAGAGTTGCCATTGGAGATAGTAGAATTTAACTGCAATAAAATCTGTTGGTGTTGTTCCTCCTGCAGTCTGTAAGAGCTGTATTGTGCAGCACTTTGAGGAGAGTAATGACTGTCCTAAATGTGGCATTCAGGTCCATGAGACCAACCCACTGGAGATGCTCAGGTATGAAGACGTACTTTTTCTTTCCTGTCTTCGTCCTCTTTCCTTATCTCTTTTATTTGACGGAGCTTCTTTCTTCTTTTTCAGTGGTACTTTGTCACCTCGAAGCTCTCCTCATATTTCTCTTTTATGGCTCTGTGTCTTTCTTTTTGTCTTAAAAAAGAGTTTTTAAAATGACATTTTTCAAAGCTTTGACTACCACAACTTTAATTCCCTTCACCTCTATTATAGTGCCGCCCTCAAACCACCTGTTATTTTTCTCATCTTTCTATTATCTGATCATCTCAACCTTGTTTTTTAACACATCTGTCTTCTTATCCTTCTACCTCTCTCTAATATTATTTACCACGTCCTATTCTTAATTATTTTTATATTTGTCAACTGCTTCTTTTACCACTTCTTTGTACCTAGTATTGCACATTTTTCTCACATCTTTTTATTTCTGCCTTCCTTCTTTCTTTCTACTTTTTCTTTATTACAACCTGATCCTCTTCCTCCACTGCTGCTCCCCCTCTGAACTGCTGTCACCTACTTGTAAAACCTTCTCTTTCTCCTACCACATGGGTTTCCCAACTTCCCCTTCACCACCTCCTCCTCCTCCTCCATCTCTCCCTTCACCTCCTTCTCACACTCTCCTCTCTCCTCATTCTCAGGTTGGACAACACCCTGGAGGAGATCATTTTCAAGCTGGTGCCCGGACTCAGAGAAAGTGAGTTATCCAGATGGTTTCATCAATCTGTCTCCTCAGTTTGCCGTCCGCGTTTAATTATGTGACTATTCATGGGAGGTAGGAAAAATAATTTGGTAAAGGACAGCACTCCAATCACGTAATTTATTACAAGACAAGCAAGGAATTTATTACAACACACAAATGGCCTTCAGCATGCACACTTGCAACAACGTTGAAACCCCACACAGGTTTATATATCCAGTTTAACCCTGCTTTGGCAAGGCACACTTTCAGTGTTTTGCATACTTCTTATTCTTCTTCTTTCTGGGTGTTTTTATCCACTTCTCCTCCCACTGTGGAGGAGATGTGAGTTGTTGTCTCTGGCAGAAATCTGTTGTGTAATATTTATTTAAAAAACTGTAGCAATAACATAGCAGTCACCATCCAGTTGCCAACACAATGACCATGAATCACCAAGCCATCATTTAGTGAGACCTAAGAAACCAACCAAGACACCCTAGCAACCACTTAACAACCTCAAAATGATCCCAGCTAGCATCTGAGCAATCTCTGAGCCCATTGGCAACTGTCTGAAGATGATTAACCTCAGGGGGCAACAGCCAGTGTTTCGGGGCTTCTCATGTAGCCAGCAGATTTGCCAAGATAACAGATATCTGGGCCAAGACTCTCTCTTCTGAGTGGTTGTCATTGTTTATAGTCTTATTTTGAACTTGAGATGTGAGAATGGAGTTGGAGGGTAAGCTGTCTGAACAGATATCTGCATATGAATGCCGATAAATTAGAAGAGGAAGAATGTCCTTTATTAGTTCCCTACAGGGGAAATATTTTCACTCCATTGTTAATAATTTTACACACACAGGCAGTTTTGTGGGAGAATTGGTAGCGTGATGGATGCTGCTCAGAAGCAGGCTCCCCAGGCAATTAGGGGTTTGGTTCCTTGCACCTCAAGGGCATCTCGACAGTGCCCAGGAGGTGAACTGGCACCTCTCCAGCTACCAGACCTCTCTGTACTTTTGGTCTGAGCTGGACTTGAACCACTATCCTCCAATCCCCAAGCCAAGTCCTTACAGACTGAGCTACTGAAGCTAATTCATCATCAGCTGATAGCCAATGATTCCGAGATTGCGTTTCAGCCTTTGAGTTCCGCGTCTTTTGCTGTCCACATGGAATGTTTACCTGCATGGAACCAAAGCCTGCTTAAACGTGATTGGTCAGTACTACTCAGACAGAACGCTGTCAGTACCAAAATGACTTCCCTTGCCTTCAGATTCTGAATGTTCATATGCAGATATCTATCTGGACAGATTTCCATCTGAATAACGCCCGAGCAGCATCACCTTAGAAATTGTTAAAGGGAAGATTTGGTGCCAAATCTTTCATGTGAATGTCCAACCAGTGTTGATGGTGAATGTAGTCAACTGAAGCAAGAAATTATTCACACTGGCACAATCCTGGAACTTTCCAAAATGTTTAGCTTAGGGCTTGCTGGCCCTGCTCCAGAACAGGGTTAGCCCTGAGTTTGGGGGGTTATGCCCTGAAAACAACAAAACCCAGAGCTAGACGGTGCCGCTGTGAAACGGGGCTGAAAGAGCAGAGGAGTCACAGAATAGTCTAAAATGTTCACATCAGTTGGTGCACCAACAGACATGTAACCCAGGGCTAGTAGAAGTGCAGTGTGAATCGTACAGCCCTGTGCTTAGCTTAACCCTGTGTTAACAATATGCATGTGAAAAGGGGCTAAGATATCCCAGGGTTAAGGATAGCCCAGGGTTAAGGATAACCCAGGGCTAAGAAAATGCAGTGTGAAAAGCCCTAATGTGTGCTATGTTGACCGAGAAAGCTGAGTTGTTCTGTTCATGGAGCCGTGCTGTTAGTGCCTACAAGTACCAGGATGCACTGCGCATGAGCTTCTCAAGCCCACGCCCATGTTGCCACGTATCACCACCTTAGCCTGTAGCTGTTACTTTGTTGCCCATAGGTGACAAAAATACTCATCTAGCACACGCCCTGGTTATCCAGAAGTGGTGACTAGAAATCCAAGCTGAAAGTTCTTCCTTCATCCACTGACATCACTGTGACATCACTGACAACAAGAGATTTTGCAGCCGGAAAACTCAGCTTTTTCTGTTAATAAAGCCGACCTGAGGATTTTTTAATGTTTCAGTTGACTAAATTTACCATGAACACTGACTGGACACCCACATGAAAAGTGCAAAGTTCCTTCTTCATATCCAAGTAAGATTTTCCAACTCAGTGCAGACATTTTAACGACCCAAACTCATATTCTTTGTTGTAGACCACACTACAGTCTATTGTACTTACATACTCTACTAAAACATATGCATACAGTGACATATATTCAGTCCCAGCAGTTTTACTGTCTATTTTACAGTTTGCAATTTCTATAATGAGTACAATTTTGATATTTTCTACAAACACTGAGTATAGAAACGAGTAATTGATCAGATCCAATGGCTTTCAAATAGCAGACATGGGTTCAAATCTCCACCAGCTTTTGGGTGCTGCGCTGCAGTTTTGGTTCCCCTGAAAGATAGTGAAGTATTCATATGTCAGCGTCACATTATTTTTAGAGACTTGGAGGCTGAAGAGTTTTAAAACAAGATGAAGATGTACAACCTTCTGTCTGCAGCAGGGCCAACGAGAATCCACGTCAACATGTCTAACTAAGGTTGAGATGGTACTATAATTTTATGACTCCATAACTTCACCTCCGCTGACAGAGCGCTCTGGCAGCCGAAAGATGGAACAAACATCATATATTTTAGGGCGGCTCGTGCCGCTCGGCCAAGTGGAGTAAAAATCAGCCTCGTATGAATTCTGTTTTATAGTATTTGAAAAGCAGGCTGTTATTTTGTTTTTTCGTCGCATGTCAAGTCCGTGCAGAGGATTTCTTTGCACTCTACATAAAAATCAAGCTGTAGCTTCAACTTCAATTGTGGAGTAAAACACATTTTATTGCAAGCCAATGTGATGGAGTGACTGTCAAAAAACACAGCAGTATGTGTCTTATCAAAAGGCTTTTAGGTATTTAGACCTCCTGCCTCAATTGCAGAGGTTTTTTAAAAGAAATAAACAACAACAAAAGAAATGCTGAGCTAGGTTGCGCTTAGAGTTCCAAACAGAGGCAGTTGATGAACAGATATTAACTGTATGCTCCCAGGTACTGTGCCTACAGTGTTTTATTCTTTGAAACCATGGTTAAGTTCAGCCCGTTCTCACTCTTAAAGCATCAAATACAGCAGCTCGGTCAGTGCTCTGATGTTTTAAATCCTGTAGGTACCCTTCTAGTGACATTTCTGGAGTCGTCCCTCTAGAGTTATGTTTTGGAGATGGGGTGGATGGATGGGTCAAACAAACACAGGACTTTTACTGGGGTTTGTGTCCTGTGTGAAAGCAAGAGTCAGCCGTAACTTCTTTTTAAGACGTCAGGTAATTCATTTTACATTGCATTGCGTTCCGTTAATGTATGTAACATGATGTACTTATTTGAACCCAAACCATCCATCTTCAATCGCTTATCTGAAGTTGGGTTGTGGAAGTAGCAGTTACAGCAGCTGACCCCAGACTTCCTTCTCACTGGCCACATTAACCAGCTCTGACTCGGGGATCCCGAGGCGTTCCTATGGCCAGCGTGGAGATATGATCCCTCCACCTGGTCCTCGGTGTACCCTGTGACCTCCTCCCAGCTGGACGTGCCTGGAGGTGGCATCCTTACGAGATGTCCAAACCGCCACAACTGGCTCCTTTCTACATGAAGGAGCTTCTCACCCCGCCAAACCATAATCTTTTAAAAAACCTAACCAAGTAGTTTTGCTCTTCTACCCAAAGGTTGCATATTTATTATTGCCAGGGGTGGAAGTAGCTAATTATAGCTACTCAAATTACTGCAATTACTGTACTTTTAGAATTATAATTAAACATTGAGTAGCCTACAATTTGAATTAACTTAAATTAAACTAAACCTTAAATTTAACCGTTCATCTGTGTATTTTTAGCCAATAATACTATCTGATCGTGACCGGGCCAATGAAAACCCTGACACTTGGACCTGCAGCAGGCACAGATTTGGAGAGGTGACGATGACCACTGAGCAGAACAGGAGCTGAGAATAATTTAGATTGATGACTTGGAAACAGAAATTCCTTTGATTGAATGCCTGCTATTAGCAATGCATTAAATATTGGAATTAAAAAGTAACTCAAGCCCCAAAAAACACACTAAAATCTGGCTTTTGCCTTCAGTGGCAAAGGATACAATTGGAACAATTTATTCCTGGGTCAAATGACTGCAAGCAGAGGCAATAAAGGCTTGTTGGTAACTTCTGCAAGTCTTTTGCTCCAGTTTGCAGCTGCTTGAAGGTGTGCATTTAACTGATATGTGCTTGAGTCAAGCAGCTGTGTAATGGTGGATACACATTTTATTTCCAAAAAATTCTTCATAGTGAAAGTCACTGTTAAGCTTTTACTGTGAAGCAGCAAAACCAGGAAATGTTGGGTTGGGTTTAACTTAGCAGTAAGTTAACACAACTCCTATCAGCTGAAAGCAATCATGAAACAGTAAAATTAAAGCAGATACCTGAAAGTACAAACAGTGACGCAGGAGGGAAACTAAACTTAAAACCACAGAGATTCAGTTAGAAACTACAAAAGCACTGAGAGCTGAACACAGACTTTTAAAAACATCGTTCTCTGCTCCCCTGCATGAGTTGAGTCTCGGCTTTACAACTCACATCAGAAAGATGAAAAAGAAAGGCAAACTCTAGCAGGTTTAGTCACATTTATAATGTCATGTTGGATAATACAGTCCCCAGCATATAAATCAGTTATGGAAAGCCAGCCTGGATAGCCCATTTGATTAGCTTTGGTCTAGTCTTCATAATAGTTCTCTTTCTTAAGAACTTTATGCAGAGGAGCTGTTATGCATCAATTTAGAATAAACTTGAATGAAAGAACTGAATTCTTCCATTACACCCCACATAGTTTTAATTGCACTCATTGAGTTTTTCAAGCACAAACAGGATTTCAATCAGTGGAACAAAGAAATGATTTCTGTCTAAATGCTTCTTTGTGTTCCTTGTTGACACTTTCTTCCTCTTTTTAATCTGTTGTTCATGTGAACCAGAGGAGGAACAACAAGAGCTCGAATTCTGGAAGAAGAACCAGCCCAAAGCAAACGGCCAAGGTAAGCTGTTTGTCATTCAGACCGTGAACGTGACTGAGCACTTTTATCTGTAGTTTGAAATATGTATCACGTTTTGTTAGCAGCCTGTAAGTACAGTTACTGTCCCCGGTTGTTACTAACAGGAGAAATCCTGTGATTTGTGGTAACTTTGGACATTGTGTGTGTAAATCAGCCATGTTTTAAACGTCTGTGCAATTCACACACCATCTTTGGGGAGGAATAAATTTCCCCTGTTATAATGCTCTTTGTAAATTTTAACTTTTAATTGCTGGTTTGTGGTTTTTTTCCTTCTTATTCACACACTCTCTCTCTTCCTACTCTCTTATTGGTGGAGACAGATGTAAAATAGATAAATAGATTAGGGGAGTTTTTGACAAAGTCTTGATTCATCATCATGTGAATAATTGTCACATTTTGAGCTTGTTCATGTGAAACTGGGGCAGCGTCACTTTCAGGGAATTTCCTGCTCGTACACCATACAAATGCATCATGCAAATTTCCTTACATAAAGCTCTCCTGCTGCAAAGAGGGCATGTACTGTTCTGTATAGCTGGCTGTAATTTAATATCTTTAAATCATATCATGATGATGACATTTTGATATATTAACATGCAGTTTGTCTACATTCTGTGTCATGCTGACTGTAAAGTCACAGTGTCTCTTTGTGTTTGCGAATTTGTCTCAAACTACAGCAGAAACCTTGAAGTGTCAGAAGCTCGGGCAGCCTGAAGGTGGAGGTGATGATGGTGATGGTGGTGGTGATGATGGTGAAGATGGTGGCGACGAAGACTACCACAGGAGTGACCCTCAGATAGCCATCTGTCTGGACTGCCTACGCAACACAGGCCAGTCGGGGGAGAGCACTGTCACGGTGTGTGTGTGTGTTTGTGTTTTGATGATAATTTATGTAACAAAAAAAAAACAAAAACGTTTCAACAAGAAGTGTTAAGTGTTTTTGTGAAAGGAAAATTATGTTGGACCTTTCCCCAAATTTATATGACCTGTACTGGGAACATGAAAAATAGTCCTATGTTGCCAAGGTCTGATGCTACTCAGGACCCTAGGATTCTGGGAACAATAGACCATGAGAAAATAACCCTGCAAACATAAGACTAGAAACATAGAACTGTGGGAACATAGGACCCTGGGAACATAGAACCCTAGGGACATAGGAACATACGACTCCGAGAACTTAACAACTGGGAACATAGGACTGTGGGAACATAGGACCTTGGGAGCATAGGATTCTGGGAACATAGGACCCTGGGGGCATAGGACTCTGGGAACTTAAGTCACTGGGAACATAGGACCCTGGGGGCATAGATCTCTGGGAACTTAAGTCACTGGGAACATAGGACTTTAGGAACATAGGACCCTGGGAACATAAGATTCTGGGTACATAGTACCCTGGGACTGTATGACTGTTGGAACATAGCACCATAGGAACATAGGGTTCTGGTGACATGGGACCCTTGGGAAATAGGACTCTGAACGTAGGGTTCTGGGAACATAAAACCATTGGCACATAAGACCCTGGGAACATAGAGCTCTGGGAAAATAGGGCCCTTGGAACATAGGATGCAGGGAACATAGGACTGTGGGAACATAGGACCCTGGGAACAAAGGGCTCTGGGAACAAAGGGCTCTGGGAATATAGGACCTTGGGAACATAGGACTGTGGGAACACAGGACCCTGGGGACATAGATAAGCTCCACTGCTGTGTTGGCAAATGTTTCCAGGCTTCTTATTTGATCAGTATCTGAAGGCTTGTAAAGATTTGAATGTTATGAGGTCGTTCCTGGAAGAACCCGCATTCATCTTTTTGCTGCCTCTCATTAGATAAGGGTGTAATAGAATTTGTCTCCTGTCCAATTAGGATTTGATGAAGAGGTTCATCCGCTGCTCCAGTAGAGTCACCGTGGGAACAATTAAGAAGTTTCTCAGTCTTAAACTAAAGCTGCCGAGCTCTTATGAGGTAAAGATTCAATCCACCAGTTCACAAACTAATTACTTAAAGGAAAACATATATTTTGATTAAACTGTCAAAACATTTTCTCACAAAGTTACTCACAACTTTCAGTGACATTTTCTTTTTTTTTTTCTTTACTTGCCCAGTCTCAGACAAATTCACAGAGACCTTCACGTGTCTGCACATTATTTATTAGTATGTTAATCAGTAAGAAGAGCTTAGCATAACTCAATGGCTGGATATCAATTAGATCAAATACCAACTGTCCTCAAAAGCTTGGAAATAATATTCAGACCTCTACAAAGATGAATCCACCTGAATTCCATATTTGTGATCAACATATTTGAAAGTTTATTAGTAAGACTACTATATTGTTATGTTTTAATTAATTTGTTCATTTTTATTTATCCTCAAAATTAATTGTTTTTATTTTTTAGTGCCACTTTTATCTACGTCTTATTGGTGTTTCGTTGTGTCTGAGAGCTTTATTTTTTACTGGGGTACATTTTAAATGAGGTCTTCACCTTGATGTATTTACAAGTTAAAATAAAGTTTAAATAAAGTTTGAATGAATTAGTGTTGTTTTGCATGTTGACTGCAGTCTGCTGATAGAGCCACATAGCTAATGCAAATTTCTTCTCCTAAATATAAACTGTGACCATTAATATTACCGAGCTGCAGCTTCTGTTTAGTGGTCTCATCATGCAGCCTATAATTACATGTTGTCATATAAAGCGAAGCTGACTTGACTACCAGCAACATCCAAATATGGTATTTACAAAATGGCAGTGAGTTTAATGCAAGATGAGGTATGTTTCCCAAAAACTCTCATCAAATGTTTTATTATTAGCTTCTGCATCAATTCTCCTCACAGATCAATGAGGCAGGAAATCCAATCATAGTAAATGTGTCAAATAAAAGATAACATGAAAAATAATTAGATTCTGGTTAAAGTAGAAGTACTGATTCAACTTCTTTACTCAAGTAAAAGTGAAAAAGTACAGGCTCTTAAATGTACTTAAGTATAAAAGTAAAAAGTCGCCCTCTGAAGGACATTTACAGGCTGTGTCTGTGCAGTGATAACCGTAGAGAGCAGGATTCGTCCACAGAGAAAAGGTGAAGACCTTGTACATTAACCTAAAAACATGACAACAACTCAAATGCTTCACCTTTTCAGACTGAAAAGGATCACAGTGTCTGTGAGTAAACAACATTGTTCACCTGGAGCTGAGGTTAGCTGCTGGCCCGCCACACAATGTGGCTAACATTAGCAGTGCTAGCAGCAGCAGCTGCCTGCTCTGCTTGCAGGTTAATGTCCGTGTCAGTGCTCAATGTGGTTACTGCTGCATAACACCTTAGAGGCAACAATTAAATGGCATTATACATGAATAAAATATTGATAAATAGTTTAACTGACTAGTATATATGGTGCTGACTAGCGCCATTGTATAGTCGACTAATCATGCACATCCCTAATTGATAATGTGCGGCTGAAAAACTTTAATTTTAAGATTGTGCAGTAAATGAGTAAAGGCCTCATGAGAAAAGACAAAGTCAAGTCAACTCTGACTCTCAGAACAGTCTGTGCTTGTGACGATGCTCATTAATATTCCATTCCAATCATTATCATCTGTTTATCAAATGATTAAAAACCGTTAGCTTCTAATGACTGAGCTAAAACTGGTGTATCACATTCACACAGTCTTTCACACACACACACACACACACACACACACACACACACACACACCTCTCTCTTATA
>JAJHUR010138913.1:0-11247 GCA_027495735.1 Lutjanus campechanus
CTCCATTCTGATAAGTTACGTGGTCATACTCATTTGCTTATTTTGTAGTCATAACAAATACTTTGTGTCTTTGAAACTTAAGATAATATGAATATGACTAGTCAACAGTGATGAGAATACAGGGCATTAAAATAACCGGCGTTACTAACGGCGTTATTTTTTTTTCAGTAACTAGTAATCTAACTAATTATTCCATCGTTACAGCGCCGTTACCCTTACCGACAATTAAACGGTGCGCGTTATAAACTAAAGCTACTCATTGAAGCTCTTGTCATCCGACTTGTCTCACACAGATGCTGAACAGCTGTTTTTTTTTTTTCTTTGGCGAGGGAGGGAGGGGCGGGACAACCGCATACAGATGATAATTGGCTAAGGTAGAGTAAGCTTTCATGTTAAGCCAATCAGAGGCAGTGTTCAGTGTTCACAGACCACACACGCACACAGCAGCCCCACACACCCAAACTAGCGGCGGTAAACTGCAGCAATGGCGAGTCTGGAGGAAAAGTTGGCGTTTTCAAAGTACAGGCACTACTTTATTCTTCTTGAGGAAAAAGACAAGAATGTGACATGTGAAGTGTACATTATGTCCCCATAAGTACCTGTCCTGTTCAACAAACCTTGGTATTTATTTTAAGGTTCAGAGCAACGCTGAGTTAATTGATCGGCCATTTATTTACAAATGTAGCATCAAATGAAGACAAAATCAATCTTAGATGGAAAAAAGCATTAAAAATCGCCATAATCGAAAAATCATGGCAGCAATAATCGAATCTAATCGACAAACATTATAATCGCTATAATCGAAGAATCGAGACTCCCATAATCGAAATCGAATCGAATCGTGAAATACCCTCGATGGGGCAACACTAATAAATAGTGCAGTACGCCTTAGGAGCATCATTTAACATGCAGCACAAGAGGCGCATCAGGTTGTGCTCTTAGTGCATCAGAGCCTCGACAAGTAAGAACTAAGCTTGACAACCTAAGATATATTCATGACTCATGGATTTTGATTTTTTTTTTGTGCATGGCTTCATGGCGTTACAGCTGTGCTGCGGCCACCAGAGCTAGTTGTGACCAGCGACTCTCTGCTCTGCAAAGAATATGCACCGGGTCTATTTTGGACAGATGCTGCGTCAAGCTGCACATTGAGCAGACAGGAAGTCAGACACAGAAACAGCATAGAGAAGCCAGTCAATTTTCAAAATAAAAGACCTCATGCAGACATGTGACCATAAAAACTATTTCAACTAAACTACTATCTCATCTAAACTATTTAACTGCATAGTCTACTTACCCATGGTAGAAGCATAAAGATCAAGGAAAAATGACCAGCTCAACAAAATCTGAAGCCTTGTGGAGGACGGATCAAAACTGTGTGGAAACAAGCCAGCTCTGCTTCACACGAGTTAACCCCTAAATACAGGGACTTATCGTGTTCAGTGGTCCAAGCCATCATCCAGCGAGAGTGCCAAATGATTGAGACTGATGATCAGTGTGGTAGAGAACGTGCTTGTTCTGGACCTTGAGCCCACGTACGTTATGTGCCATCAAGAGCTACTGTGACTAAATGCATTGAAAAAAACACTTTGAGGAGTCAATCTCTGACTGCTGGACAGCTCTCACAAGTGAAAGCTACATCACAGCACCCTGTCACTTCATCAGTGCTGACTGGGAGATGCAGTCCAGTGTTCTCCTCACTCAGAGCCCCTCCGTACGCCAGAGGTTGACATCCACCACACAATCTCGCCGAGAAGCTGACTAGTGCCAAAGCCAGCAAGTTCCTCCTGTATTTCATGGCACATTGTGTTTTGTTTTTCTTTTAAATTAACAGATTACAGGAACCATGAAAATAAAACCTAGCTTTCCCAGTAAAATCAAAACCTGTGAACTTTTGATCAACATTCACAGCAGTGGGACAGAAAATCAGAAATGAATCCTCCGTGCAAGAAGCCTCTGCTTGTGCTCTCAGTGAAGCTCCCTGTGTTTGACGTCACCAGTCAAAATATGATCAACAGTTACGTTCCAGTGGGTGCCACTGGCAGTGCGGTTATGGTGAGCCCAGTCTGTGCCAAGGCCTCTTCTAAGTCCTCACTTCAATAGATCATCATCTGCCATTGAACATTACACAATATGATTTAGCTGCCCAGCAGCTGCCATGTACGATATACGCTGTCGGTGTCCAAATTTAGGTTGAGCAAAGAGTGAACACAAAGAACACTCTTTCTCTCTCTCTCACACACACACACACACACACACACACACACACACACACACACACACACACACACACACACACACACGTCCTCCCACTACATCAGCCACTGACCTTAGATATACTTCATGAAGGAGTCTGTCATTAGTAAACCTCTATAAATGTAGTTGTGGTCAGTTTTTTCATGCTCCTGGTGGGATGGGATGTAGTTTGATAATTGGACTCATTTGCCATTTTGTATCACTTCATTCATTCACAACAGTAATTCATTATTGTTAGCCATTTTTATGAGGCAGAGGGGGTTATTTTGCCCCAACCAATGATGTTTCTATCCTCCTTGTGCTACTTTCAGTCAATACAAATGCTGTGGCAGAGTTTGACAGTAACTGTGGCCTGTGGCCGCAAAATGTTAGCTACTCTCTGCCATCAAAGTTTTACCTCTACAGAACCCTTTTCTATTAATGGTTCTATAGAGACAATTATTTTGTGGGCAGAGCATAGGAGGAGGCAAAACAATTCCCTAAACCTGTTCGCTTCAGTTTTTCTGAATATGGTTCGGTCACTCACCGTCTGGGACCGTGAATGCTACTGGAAAAAAATCACATTAACCAATGGAAACGGACCAACTGACCTGTACACGCTCACTCACTTGTCATGGGGGTTGGGCAATTGGATCAAGATATCAATGTCCATTGCCAGTTGTTGGGACATGACCCTCTCTCTGTCTGTCTTTTTGAGCGACTAGTTGATTAAGATCAACTTTTTCAAAGCCTGTGTGGAAAGTGGCCTTCTTTATTGTGCTGAAACATGGACAATGAATAAAGATGTCCAGGATCGTCTCGATGGAACATTCACAAGACTCCTCATTCGTGTCCAGAACCTCTCATGGAGGAACCGTCCCACAAAAGCTCAGATTTGTGGTGGCACCCCTCCCATCTCAGCTGTTGTGGCACAAAGAAGAGTCTGCTTTGCTGGACATTGCTACAGAGCAAAAGACCAGATAATCTCGGACATTACGCTCTGGAGACTTCCTCGTCCTTCAAGAGGACGCAGACCACTCACATGTCACAGCTGTCTTAAATTGCCTTTTACATCAGTTGAAATTCAGGCCAGCAAAAATGTAGATTTTCGAATTCAGGGACTTGGCTGGCCTGACATGTTCCCAGCAACACCTACCACACAGGGTTAGTTCACGTTTGTCAAATATTTTATTTCTGTAAGTCAACTTGGAGAACTGAAATGAGCTTGTTAGCATTTTTGTGGTAATTTTTGTGTTGCCGTGTTTCTGGTTTCTGCACATAAAGATGACGTCTCGATTTGTCATTCTGACAACAAAACTCTGATTAATGGGTATTTTTTCCAATCAATGAAACAGTCATCCCTTAACATGACACCAGATGCATTGGATGGCTGAGGGAGATGTGTATGTGTGGAAGTAATCTGGATAATCTAAATAAATAAAGACCTATATAGTCTGTTCGGTTTGGTGTAATTATCACCAGTTACTCAGAGCTTCCCGAACTTCATGATAAACATAAATTCTGGTCAGAGCTCTAAGGAAACAAAACAAAACATTCCAAAAGTGCACAAATATTATGGATATGGCTTTAATTCCCGTCACCTTAATTATGGATATGACTTTTATTCCCGTCACCTTAATTATGGAAGTGCTATTTCCTAACTCTTGAAACTAAAGATGCTTGGCTGATTTGACCTTTTTTTTTTGCTTGAAGTAAAATATGTTACTGGCCTAAACAGTAGAAAAATATTAGAACAACACACTGCGTGCCCTGTTGTGAATATGGAGACTGATTAACATTAGATTCAAGGCCTAAATTATTATGCCAGTTCACCCTGATTTCACACAAAGGTTTCTCGAGGTCAAAACTCTCTTTTCTTTCTCTCTTCCCCAGACACACAGTCGCGCGCACACACAAACATCCCTATTTATTACCTTTAGTTAGCCAGGACCATAATAAGACAACGTGGATCCTTGAGCTGCTGTGGGCAGACACTGTGAAGAGTTGATTTTGTTATCGCTCAGACTTATCAGACTTCTCAACAAAAGTGTGAACACTTTTGTTTTTGTTTTTTGTTCATGAGTTTAAATAAGAGATTTATTCTGTGCACACAGAAGGTTTATTTCTCAAGTTTTATTCACAAATTTGTTGAAATCTGTTTGTGAGCATGTCTCCTTTGCAAGGTTAACCTCTCCACCTGACAGATGTGGCAAATAGAGATGCTGATTAAACAGTAGGATTATTGCACAGGTGTGTTTTTGACACACTAAAATGTGCAGTTTGATCTTGTAAAAAGACATTTATTATACACACTGATCTATGACTATTTCAGGGCTGCAGAAAGTCATGACCTGCTCTACTCTGCCTCTGATTGGCTAGTACTCGTTGCCTTTCTTGGTTGGGTTGGATTGGTGTGGGCATGAGGAGGGACTGATTAGGGTAAGAATATCAGGGTAAGCCAACAAGAGGCAAAATAATGCACATACTGACGTGATGTGCATTATTTGCAGAAATTAGTCAAGATAAACAGTCTCTAGAACTGTATGACTAAACTTTTTCTCATGGTGTAGTGTTAAATAAGCAGAAAAATTGCAATAAATCATAAATATGAAATTGAGTACTTGTAGAATCGCAATACATATCGAATCGGAACCCAAGTATTGTGATAGAAGATGAACAAAATTTGGGAGAAATGAACATGTGTGCATAAAAGAAGTCTTAAAGGAAAAGACATTTTAACTCTAGAAAAATGGGAGTGTTGCATTTATATTTTTGTTGACTATGACACCAGGAAATCATGCCGGCCTAATGTAGGTTTATGGCTTTGAATGTCCTGTGTACGTTGATGTTGGTGCCTGCGCACGGCTGTTGCGCTCTGCTCTCCTCTATCACAGCAGACCTGAGAGAGAAAGGCTGCTCCCTGATTTGATTTGTTGAACGTGTCATGCTCTATAAAAAGAACAAGTGAGGCCAGATTGGCCTTGTAATGATGATGATGATGGGAACGCTTCCTAATTGGCCGTTACAGTGCGTGTGTGCATGTGTGTGTGTGGGATGAGGCAGCAGAGATCTATGTTCCTACCACAAGGTGTATTAACCCGTAATGTGTACTTGTCACCCTCTCCGGAGCATTGTCACCCTGTTGTGGTCGGGTACAAAAGACCGAATGACTGCGCTGTTACGCAGCTACATCACACTGCCATCACTCACATCACTCACATTCTTTGGCTTTTTTGCCAACCTGACATTCTAGTGGGCGTTTTATAAGCGGATAATAGGAGGATCAGAACTGGAATTCGTTGAACAAACTGTGGTGCTTTGACTCGGAAACCTTTTTTGTGGGTCCACAGAGTCCATAATGCTGCATTCTTCGCTCAGGTGAAGCAAACGGAAAATGGTATTTAACACTTTAATCACACATTTGATGTTCTTTGAATACATAAAAATGGCAAAGAAAGAAAAAAAAATAGACAATTAGACCCGGTGGTTAGAAATATATATAATTATCTGGAGAAAACTGTTGTATAACTTGAAGGTCTTGTTACAATCCACAAAATAAAAAGACACTAAAAAGTCTCGATGTCATAAAACAGGGCTGTTTAAGTTCAGTTCTGGCTTGAATTTAAAGATTATTTTAGACACTATGGCCTGAGTAATCCAGTATCAGGTAGTACTGAAACTTCTTCTCTTCTTTTCAGCGCAGGAGGTGCAATATTTGTTAAAGGCAGAGATGTCCTGTCCTGCAGATTTATGAAAACATCTTCATTTGGTACAGATTCCAGATTCATTTTAACATGTTTTTCAATCAAAATAAGAATAATGTTATTATTATTATTATTGTTATTATTGCCTCTAATATTGCAAGTCATATCGCAATTGCATTAATGGTCAAAATAATCTCAATTAGATATTTTTCAAAATCGTTGAGCCCTACTGCAAGTGTTCTTCAATTTAATACAGTTATATGAGTAAATGTAATGTGTATTTCATCACTTTAAAGGTGCTGGTATTTGGACTGGTAATGTAATTAATTTGTCAAATCAACTGTTCATCCTAAAATTGAGCTCTTTTCCTCAGCTCACAATATGTTGAACTGCTTTTATTTTGTTAGTTTGGAAGATGTTGCATGTTGTGTGTAAAATTCTCATTGACCAAGTAAAATAAAACTCATATAATTCATCTAAGACAATAAAGATTGATTAAAGGAAGGTCATCAATCAAACACTGCAGGTTTATGTCACTGAGGTGTGCAGATATAAGCACAGGGAAAAACAAAACAACAAACCTTGTAAAGACAAAGAAGTATCTGGCTGACAAACAAGGTCAAAGTTGAAAATGACTGAACTTTGGTAGCACCATGGCACCAACCATGAACTGCAACATCCCTGTTTTGGCCAAGGAGATTTGTTCCATGTCACTCCCAATCTCTTTTTTCCCCTCATTTTTTATTTTCACCGTCATCTCTGTCCTCTAATAAATGGCCAAAAACTAGACTGAGCTTTATGCACAGAGGAAAGGAGAGTGCAACAGCTAAAATAGTGCAGCTACGACATTTTGTGTTTTCAGTCTTTCACCAGGAAAAAATGGATCACGCTGTGGAGAAGTGATTCTGTGTAGATACAGTATGTTCATAATCTGCCTTTACTCATAAAGACAGAATTTTTTGTAAATCTACAAAAAAAAGTGAATAACTGCTTGTTTCCAACCACTATCGATTATTAAAAGTTGGTTAATCGAGATAAGCAGTAGGTGGCACCAAGTCTCAAGTTGGAAAACTGTTATACTATTGCAGAAGAAGAGGGCGCAACAAGACGACGTAATTAAGAGAGCGAGAGTTGAACCTCAAACGATGAAAAACAATGTAGAAGACAGACATTTCTTTAAGTTTCATGTATTGAAATGCTGTTGAAACAAGTTTTATGTAACTTAGACCTGTTTAAAAGGTTTACTTTTTAACCAACTTCAGCCTGATTTTAACCTCCATGTTTGACACTGGGACATGTGTCTTTCACATATAGAGAGGACATGTTTAGACACATGCGTCATGTCTCCTCTCTGCTTGTTGGACTCACAAATCACAGTTGACTGGCAGTTTTGTATCCCGACATGTTTCTTCTATTCTCCTCGTCTGTCAGCGTGCATAAAGAGGCTAATCTGTCCCGCGGTTAAATATGAGGACAACCCCATCTGTCAAACAGTAAAGCCCCCCTGCCAGGCTCAGGTTGCTGCGAAGGGCTGCACCTGATGTGACAACCCACCCCCCCAAATATCCCATTAACCTCGACTACCTCCACCACCGGAAAGGTCAAGGTTAGACCGCATGTGCCGGGTCAAACGTAGGTCTAATCCTGTCACAGTCTGCAGAACGGACTCAACCTCCGGGGGAAAGCCTCCAACCAAAATTATCACCAGAGTATGTTTGGCATGCAGTCAAGTTATATTTGACATTAAAAGAAACCCCTCAGGGATCAGCTAATGAACAAAATACTTCTCAAAGATTATCACACTTACTTTTTTATAATCCTCAAAATTATCACGCTGCTTCACTTTCAGGAGGATTTTCAAACCACATTTCATCACTGATTATCAAAACGTATTGGTATGAGGACACTTCTAATATTGTTATTGATTTTTATTACGTCTGTCAAAGAGCTTTTATTTTGTAGTCAGTGTCAGCAGGATGTCCAGTTTAGAATTGCAACAACTGCATTTTTGCGTGAAAAAGGACTGAAACAAATCATCAAAGTAGTTGCCAATTGATCAAACATTTTGTAGTTCAGCTGCATGTGAGGATGTGAATAAAGGACGCAAATGTGAGGATTCGCATCTTTTTTGTCATTTATGACCTTGCAATTCTGTTGAATTACCAAAACTTTTCCGCAATTTGCCCAAACTCTATCATTGTTTTGTATCAGTCAGTCCCTCCAGGAAGTTGCGATCGCGACAATTAACACAAATTCAACCAATCCCCAAGAATTCTACACGACCTTGCAATTTTTTTCAGTCAATGCAACTTTTTTTTGCAAATTTGTCCAATCATAGCTTCCTGCAGCTCCACCAATCATAGCAGTCCCCCACGCAAACATCATACATCAACCGACTCAGTGTTTCGTTGTTTTGTTTTTTTTATATGTTGACACAAAGTTTGCCATTGTCATTGCCAGTCATCAATGCTCCGTGCACTGAAATAAATGTTATATATTCTATAATTTTGTGCTTGCTTGAGTTTGAGCTCCAAAAAGATTTAGATTCTTTGTAGAATAACACCCAGGTGCACATTCATTTACAAATGAAGTATTTTTTGTTAGAATTTTTGGAATCTCTTTTAGGTAAGGTTACATGGAAGACTAAAAGCAAAATGCAGTTATTGCACCTTTTTTTCCTTTGCAATTTTCATGTGCTGCCACAACGTCATTGCAAAAAAATGGTTGATTTTCTGTTTTAGAATTCTGTAGCTGTCAGGGCTGAGCAGCTGTCAGGTAACTTTACATAAACACTTTCACAGGGTTCTTGTTTTAAAACGTGTCAGATGGAAACATTAAAACATCAGCTGGAGACTTCTCAGCAGACTCAAGGAGTTAGTGTTAGCTTACATCAGCCAGTTACACTTATGAAATCTGCTTGTGAGTCATTATTTTAGCCGACAAAACCCCCGTTGTCAGCTAGAATTGAGAATCTGCTTTTGTTTATGTCTCCAAGGAATCACAGACCTCGTGTTTCAACAATCATTCCCAATTTCGATGTTAAATCTGTCACCGTTATCACTGTAAACCGACTAAATTCAGTGCAAGAATGCAAAGTTTGGCAGGCGTAGCAACAGTAACTAAGGAGGACAGAGCTTAGCGAAGGGTCAGATCATTAAATGATGCAGCTCGACACTAAACATATCTATTCAAAATCATGTTTTCAAAATATATCCGAGTATCATTCGGCCACTAAAAACACTACAGACTGATTACTTAACTTATTTAAAAAAAGAGCCTGACAGATGAAGACGTCAACAGCAGATTGTAGCTTGTGTTGAGCAGTTAAGGTTAAACAGCGGGTTAGTAAACAATATGTTGCAGTTATGTCACATCCTGAATAATTCATTAGCCTCCCTGATCCTTTTCTTCTCATGTGTTGTCCTCTTTGAAGGCAGAACTAGATCTGCTGTTCTACTGACCAGATGAATCATATCCCCAGAAGAGGCGTCTCCATTTCCTGCATCTGCCCACTGACAGCTACTCCACATGCAACCAGATGTTTCACACTTTACACCAACAGTATTAAAAAATTCTATAGGAGTATAAAGTGCAAAATGTTTTTGCTTTAGTCGCTTTCACATCTTTAGCTCACCAAGAAAAAGACGTCTGTGAGCATAATTTGTGTCGACTGCAACTGAATCTCATTTTATGAGCAATGATAACGAGGTAGAATTTTAAAAAGACGTATCTTTTACCATAATATTACAGGAGAAATAGCTAATGTCTGGTCTCTAGTGATTCCAATTAGTCTGATTCATCAGAATCATATGCTTCCCCACTTATCAGTTCTTTTAATTGCTACCAGCATGTTTTTTTTCCTGATAGTTGCACATTACAAAACAATGACTTGAGATCCATGCATCTGTGCTGCTGCAAACTTGCAACAAGGAGAAGTCATGGTGGCGAGGAAGACACGGTCCAGAGCGTGGCTGTCAGTAAAATAATCATTTCACCTCAGGCTGGAAACACCTGCAGTATGCTGAAACATCTTTCTGTGCGACGCAGGCTTAAATTCCAGGAATCTGACTATGTACACACAGGAGCCACTGCATCCCCACTGAACAGCACGTCCGCTGAAGATTCTTTCTTTGACTAAGAAAACCAAAATAAAAACAAATAGAATGAGATGATGACAGACAGACTGCTGCTACAACTAAGGTATCAAAACGGTAGCAATTCCCATCTCTTGTGGTCTCTACTCACTTTTTTAATAAAGAATCACACTTTAATTTATCAGAAAGTAGAAAAGGAGTTAAAGAAAATCCACACACTCCTCCATGATTTGCATAAAGATATGCTGCTTATAAAGATGTTTCCTTGACAGTGGATTTCACTGCAACATCGAAACTTCCTGGAGGGACTGATTAAACTGCAACTATTTTGATAATCAATTAAGTAGTATAAAAAAAACCTCGAACTCCAGCTGCTCAAATGTGAATATCTTTGCTCCTTTATGATAGTAAACAGAGTATCTTGACAAAACAAGACATTTGAGGATGTCACCTTGAGTTTTGGGAAACACTGATCAAAGTTTTTCACCATTTTACGGACCAACAACGAATTGGTAAATCGAGAAATAATGGACAATGAAAATAATTGTGAGTTGCAGGTTTAGTTTAGTGCAGGACTCTGTTTTTGTGGTTCTGTTTTTACACTCTGCAAGCTTCCTTTGACATTGGCTGTGACCTGTTTGTTGACAACACAAACCAGAGATGTGACAAAGCGTCCATCTGTCACTGCACTGCGTTTTGCCAAATGTCACCAATGCACACAGACCTCTGCAGAATGTCGGACACCAAGAGCACTCATGCAGGAGGATCTGAAACACACTGACCGGTTCGCTGTAAAAAAAAAATTTCAACAACGAGAAGAAAATTTCACTGAATGCAGAAGAGGTTACGGTTGAGGAGAAAACGATTATGTGCCGCTGGATGACAGGGGGTTTTGTCTCCCTCGGTGACAGTGTTTGGCGTCACATCAAAGACGAGTCAACAGCAGCTGGCAGAGCTTCAAAGTGCAGCTCCAGCGAGAGGCAGCGAGGCGTTTCAGGTCCACTGGATGGTCAGCTCCTCGGAAAATTCCACCGCCTCTCTGCAGGCCTGCAGTGTGCTGTAATACACAGTAACCTCCTCCATTATTATTATCATTAATATTATTATTGAATGACTACAAGTGTTCCTGGCTCAGGGAATTCCTGTCGGTCCTGCATCAGATATTTGTGGCATTTGTTAGATTATTTATTAGAATATTAGATATTTTAAGATAT